>JADLZK010011862.1:0-39368 GCA_015847255.1 Hyparrhenia diplandra | reverse complement strand
GCATTGTGCCCCGTAACATTATTGTAGCACAGTGTATTGTTCAAGATTCACAACTCTATATCCATCTCGAGGACAAAATTATCACCTTTCCTCACTTATAGGCAACAAAAATTGAGGCGAATAATCGCTGCGTTTCTATCTCTTCCGCCTGGATGATGCGTTGATGCCCGCTCGTTGGATGGAAATCACCGGCGTAGCTAGCTTTGTCGCCCGAACAGATTTGAAAATTTCTGTCAGCTCGAAAATTAGCAGTGGCCTAATATTATACGCTTCACCCCAGAATAGGTAGTCTATGAGGATTACACAAACCACCGGAGGAAAACAAAAAAAATATAGTTCAGAAAGTACTTTGGTAACAGCTTGTTTTTTAATAAGGACATTCCTCTAAGACAAGATAGTTGAAGTACTCTACGAAGAGGTCATTGTTCTTGAGCACGTATATTCATGTATAAAGAAAATTAAGCGGTAGTATTTGTAGTATTTTATAGTTATAGTAGCAGTCGGTCAAAAAAATATCAAGATAAAATTATATAGTTCAATTCCGTAATAGCGCCTCTATGTCTCTATGAGGACCCTAGTCAAGCTTTGTTAAACTTGGAGCTTGCTTCAGCTTGTTTAAAACATTCTCTCGTAGAATAATATTAAACAAGCGAATGTGCTCGAGAATGTATCACCTCGCCTCCAAAAAAAGTAGTAGCTCAGAATAGTGGAATCAACAAAATGTAGTTCAAGAATAGTTTATGTAATAAAGTACAGACAAGATTGATGGGCTACATATCAAACCCTAGAATCGTCAAGGAGGAAGACGCCGTCGGAGGAGGAGGTCGCGGCGGAGGCGGCGCCGGCTAGAATGGCGCCGAGATGCGTCGGGCGGTGACGGCGTGCCGATGAGGCGGCCGGAAACCCAAGAATCGCCCGCTGTGAGGGCGGATGAGGAATGAAATGGATCGTCTGTTAGTATAAAGTGATGAGATATGAAATGGATCGCTGTGAGGAGGCGGTTGAGGGTTTTTGAGTTTCGCCAAAAGCTCGCGGCGAAAAAATCATGGAAAGTTGGGGGTGGGGCGGGCACAAGGAAAAAGGGAGGAAATACCAAAATAGCGCCATTTCACCGCGAGCTGGGAGAAGGCGCGTGGTGGGCCGCCCCGTTAGGGTCATATCTTCGCTTATTATGCGCGCTTATAAACGCGAATAGCAGCCATAGCGCCGCTATTTTCCGCTATTCCTACTAAGCCAAAAAAATAGCTTGCGCGACCGTTACTTCATCATTAAAAAAATGGCAAAAATCTAGCTTTTATTGCTTTATTATGACTTCTCGTCCCACAAATAAAATCGTTTTGACTTCTATAATCTAGGTTTGACTGCTCGTGTTATTCAAAAAAGTTTTAAAAAATTTAGTTATTTAGTTATGACTTATTTTATCGTTTACTTTCATAATGATTTGTTTATTTTATTATTTGCATAAGAAATTTAAATAAGACGGATGGTCAAAACGTAGATTGTAGAAGTTAAAAACTAACTTTTATTTATGTGTATCTTAGCACATGTTATCATCAATTCTGTTGGCACTTGGCTATTATTATGTTGGAAACTCATAGATTACTAGGTAAATGCCCGTGTGTTGCACCGAGAAAAAATATCATTCACTTTTTTTTTCCTTTCTCCGTGATCAACAATTCTCATTTTCTTTGGGCTTGATTATGTTCTCGCCATATAATAAATCCTCTATCAACAAGAGGCTCAATCACGAAGACAAACTTAAGTACCGTAACTACTAAAGCTGTTTAGAATTTTTCGCCGCAAAATAAGGCCAACAATGCTCTAATCTTAAGTTGCATAAAAACATACCAATCGTAATTATAGGTGCTATTTTATGGGTGATATTAAAAATTTAATATCCAAGAATTAAATTCCTATTTTTAGGCGCGTGTGGGATGCGGTGGTTAAAAAGTTGACTGATTGCTCCCTTTAATAATGGGAGCGGGGTGATTAGAGCCGAACAGGGTGTTTAAGCCCAGGGGTGAAAATTCTAATTCCTATTTTTAGCCTGGCAAAGGCTTCATGCGGGAGTGGTGAGTCCGCCCCGGGACGATTCCTTTTCATTCTTTTTAGTAGTATAAGATAAGATATGATGAAAATTCATGGATTATATATTATATTATCACCGGTGATTAATATGCCATCCGTACTGCACCAAGGTTACGAAAATGCGTGAGTAAAAACGTTCGCCGATCGCGTGGGTTCGCTACCTCTACGCACCGCGCAATTTGGGGCGAACTCACTTCAACGCCCCGGCTACATCTATCTCGTCGTCGCCGCTAGCTTCACGCCGCCGCCTTCCGCCGTCGTCCTCCCCGCCACACCATCCGGCTTCCACCGGAGGTGCTTGGTTGCTTGCATTGGTTGCCATCCGCGTACAAGGGACGCAGAGGGACCCCATGGATGACCTCTAAAGCGGATGGCAAAGGCGTGCGGCGACGCCATGGTGGGATGAGCATCCCCTCTGCGGCGAGACTCGAGAGGTGTGTAGGATACACAAAGGATACACATATCCAGTTTGAGAAATTATTAGGGGCGTCCCGCCGTTTTCCCTACGGTGCGTTCCGCCGGGTTATGTCCGTCTCCCCGCGGGCTCACGCACCGCGATATTGTCGCCACCTCCGAGCGCCTACCGCTTGATCTTCACCGCCCGCCCCGGTGACATCGACCACTCGCCGCCCACGCAAAAATAGCTAGAGCGGCTGAGCTTCCACCAAAAAAGCCCCACCGTGTCGCGCCATGGAAAACCTTCCGGCGTGACATGCTTGCGAAGATGCGCGATTAAATGGTCGCCAAGGTCTCAGCCGGATCCCATGGGAGGACCTCCACAATCTGCGGGCCACATTCGGTTGAAAGCGGCGTGGGCACCCCTCGGTGGGGCGGAGCATCCCGGCCGGGCGGATGTTTACGTACCGCCAAAGATAGTGGGTATCGCCGAGGGTCGCGAGTCTTGTCACCGCCACGCGCCGTCGACAACCGGAGCGTGCTTCGGGCCGTCATGTATGCCGTCTTCGTCGAAGGGCACTGCACCGCCACGCCCTTTGCGGCCGAGATCTTTGCCGCAGCCGCGTCGACATGAAACCGCCAAATATGTTCTTGCTCTTGTGCTTTCATGTATTAACACGGTGCCAGAACGACGACCGCGTGCGACGAGTGTTGCGGAGATCGAAGATTCGATCACACTCCGCGATGGTCGGGCCGTGGAAGAACATCAGCTGTTCTCGGCCCGCCAACAGGCATAATTTTAGGGTGGGCGACTTGGCGGCGCATATACCCGACGAGTGGCGTACAACCCCGTCCTAGGCCCAAATGGTGCCTCGCCATGACGGGCATCGGTGCGTAGTGCCAGATGGTGCGGTAGTCACATCTCGTTACAACCGGTGTGGCGGTGCGTGTTCTCGTAGCGAGGAGTGTAGGATCCGCAACGAGTGTCGAGGTTCTTCTACTCTAGATGGTGATCTCGGCCGAACAAACTTTAATTTGATAGCTTTTGGTGTGTACTACGTGATGAGTACACCCTCGTCCCCATAAATAAATGGGGGGCATTACGCGTTTTTACCCTCCGCTTTGGACCCAAAGGTGATTTTACCCTCGTTTTTTTTTTTTTGACCGGCATTTTTACCCTCACTTTTTCAAACGAAGGGAATGTTTACCCTTACTCTGTTATGTCCAAGTTAACGGTGTTAAAACGGACAACTTTGCCCATTCGTTTTTACCCTTATTTTTTCTTAGATGTGTGTTTTTACCCCTATTTTGTATCAACTCTAACATTTTGTGTACAGTTTTTGTTGATTTTGACAAAGATTTCAAAGATATATTCCATATAATTACAATTCAATATCACACAAACAAAATGATCCAAACATATATATCTATATATTTTGCCATCAAAGTACCATGTAACATAGAGGTCCAAATGCATGCCAACATAGAGGTCCAAATCAACATGCTCATATACGGATCCAAATCAACATTCTAACATAGAGGTCCAAAGGCACATGCCAAATACTAACATAGAGGTCTAAATGACATGTCATCCAAAAGTAGGAACTAGTAGCAACTAATGGTGAGCCACATCTCAAGCATTGAAACCCAACAAAGTAGCAAGCCTTCCGTGATGTGTATTGTCTCACGCCGTGTTGTCTCCCTTCCCGAACCACTTGCCTCATTATTGGGATGTGTTGAACTTCCCTTCCCACTGCACTGTACCACTTCCACTTCAACAAAATAGAGTAGAAGCAAGTTAATTTTTGGGGAACACTAAAATTTACTACAAAATATTGCAATGAATAGCAACCTTAATACTTGCCTCATCATTGCTGTCCTCTCCCGATCCCCCCCGCTCCTTCCTCTTCCCCTTCCTCTACCCCTACCAACATAGTAACAAGTCGAAAAATATTTGGTCATATGGAACGCCCACGAAAAATTTTTAACTCTCGGTCATATGGAACGTCCCACGAAAAATTTTTTCTTCAACTCGCCCCTCAACTCACCTCCCACTTCGTGGTTTTCCATCACCCAATCAACCACTCTGTCAACCACCCATTTGTTGGAGGCCATTGTGTCACCACACCGGTTGAATGAACCACAAGTATGCTTTGGTCCACTAGTCTTGACCTGCATTAAAAAACCAAGAAAGTCAAAGTCATTTACCTTCCAACATAATAGAAGAACACTTGCAACATAATAGAAGTCATTTACCTTGCATCCAATGTATTTCTTGGCCTTGCTTGTAGATGCAAAAAGTCCACTCGCATCCTTGATCAGCCCTCTTGCATATGGCCCTAAATCTGGTCTTGTCTTTTGTAAGGTTTCAAAAGCATGATTATGCAGAGAAAATGTAAATGTAACTTGCACTGATCCACATCTGGGAACACCACATTCACATCAATACATGGATCATCAGCATCATATGAAAACATGGGAGGATCGTACTCATTTTCCTCATCAACAATTTCACCATCAGGATCAAACTTCGTGAGTCGAGTCGGACCAAGCATCATCATCGAAGCACCGGATGATCTGACTAAGTCGGTGTCATAGCTGCTATCACTAAGTACCTCTTCATCAAAAAAGCATTTTCTTTGGCTGGAGCTCTCTTTTTTTTGGAGAACAATGTCTTTTTTTTTTTTAGGTGGGGTTGTGGCTCTATTATTTGTGTCTCTCTCACCGCCGCCCCCCTCAATTGAGAGTAAATTAGCCCTCAAAGTAGGGTGAAACCTTCTCTTTGTTGGAGAAAACTCTAGTGGCCCCTCAAAATCATTGACCTGAGCATTGATACATACTAACCCACTCTTATCATTGAGTTGAAACCACTACAACAGATTTTCATCCGATTTAATTTCCATAGAATCATCCTCTAAATCACGCCACAATGTAACATACTATTTTGAACCCCAAAAGCAATGCTCCCCAATGAAATCAACTAGTTGCAGCAAACCTAAAACTTTTGGGGTCAATAACCTTAGTCAAAAGTTCTACCTTGACACCATGTTTTTGAACCATTGTCCGACAAGCTGAAAAATGAACGAACTCTAACAACAAGTTCCAATTTATTGCGATTTATCCTACAAATCACAAATGGAGAAATAAACATGCTCGCGGAATTGGGAAAATAAACAAGCCAACCTATCTACAAATTCACGCCAGAAACAAACACGCTGAAAATTGGGGAAATACCTTAGCTCCTCCATAGTGGGCTGTCCTAGAATGAGGAACAAAGGGAGATGAGCAGAGAGACCGACCTCCCTCCCTTGGCGGCTCCCTTAGCAGCGCTGAGGGCCTCCTCCTGGCCGCCCGGGGGCCGGGCGACGCCGCCCGTAGGACCACCCCCTCGAAAACCCTAGCCCCTCAACCCTATCCGCCCGGCCTCATGGTGGTTGTGTCCGAGAGGCGCGGATCGAGGAATCGGGCGCGGGGAGGGATGACTGGGCGGTGTGGAGGTTGGAATCGGCGGCGAGGGAGACGACGGCGGCGGCCTCGGGATCTCGCGGCGGGAATTTTTTTCTTCGGCGGCGTCGCTTTTCCGCGAAGGGGCGGCCGGGATCCGCGGGCGCATGCGGCCGTGGCGGAGGAAAAGTTTATGCGGCTTCCTGTCCAACCAAGGGCACGGTGGTCCTTTGGGCCGCTTGTTTTTCTTTTCTCACCGTTGGCGGTGTCTAAAATAAGGGTAAACGGCACTTCCAATCAAGAAAATCGAGGGTAAAATTGCACGCTTGAAAAAAAGGAGGGTAGAAACGCCTTTGGCCTTTAAAAGGAGGGTAGAATCACCGATTCCCCAAATAAATGAACATCTTTGACTTTTACAATTCTTGTTTGACCATTCATCTTATTTAATTTTTAAGCAAATAATAGAAGAAATACATCATGAGGAAAATATCTCTAATGATTGAACAAGTAGTAACAAAACAAATAATATTTATTAAAATTTTTTTGAATAAGACGAACGGTCAAATAAGAAGTGCACTTATTTGTGGGATGGAGGGTGTGTGCCTCATGATGAAAACGAGATGTGTTTTAATAGTTGTGAATTGTGATATACTTCAGTATAATACATGTTCTTTGAAAATGATGAGTGAATAGAGTGATTACAACTGAAATCGTCCAATATAGTATATACTCAATTTGAAAGCATACACAAGACGGTATGTTCTGGACACATGCTCAAAAAGACGCCGTAAGATATCATTGCTGATGACACGGTGATGGACGTTCCATCGCTAGAGAGACCTCATCTCTGGTGATATCCGCGCATCTTAGGTGTCGCCATGTTGGAGACCTTCGGGGATCAAGAACCCTAATTTTTCTTTTTAATGCATGGTCAAAACTTGTGACTAGCTATAGTCTTTCTCTCCCTCATAGTAACTCCAAGTGTGATGGTTTTCTTTCTAAAAAATTTGTAAAATCATGCTCTATGAAGAGATTGTTTTCTTACTTCTATTACTCTTGTCATGTTTCATCGACAACATTTGAAGTTTGAATTTCAAAAAATTACAACTTCAAACAACATTTTTCGAGCATCTAAAATGATTTCATAGGAGAAGTCATGAACATAAAAGATGTCATTTCTTCATATGATGATGTCGCGGTAACACTATCCACAAGATTTACACCGTCATAGAGTTTATGAAAGTAGAAGAGAGATTTCTAAGATTCGTGAACAATGTCACTAGCACTATGTCGGATGGGGAAACAACCAGAATTGTAGATCTTGCTAAGTTATGAAACTCTTAGTGTCTCGATCAATCTCAAGAAAAAAATGATTATAAAAAAATTCAAGAAAAAAATGTAAATTGAAATTTAAATGTTTTTAGTGACTTCTGGATAGACAAGCCCCCAACATAACGATTGTAGTTCTCAAATATCCATGAAACTTTATAGTTTATAACATTTTAATTTGAGATCATCTTGTCATGGAAAATCAAAGCGGTTTGAAAACATTTATCGTATAGACGCGCATTGGGATAGATCGTCGCCCATTTCCTTGAACACATTCCGCGGTTCATGTCAGGTGGCTTCGACACCTCCGCCGGGTGCACCCATGTCGTATGGCCACTGCGCGAAGACGCACCGCATTTGCTTTGCTCCTGGCGAGCCATTTCTTTGTTCACCTCCCCGCCGCCCAGCCGTGTGGCGACCACTCTTCGGCGCTTCCAGAGCTTCCACTAGAAAAGCCCCCGCGGCGCGCCGCCGCTGGCGCTATGGAAAACCTTCGGCGTGACATGCTTGCGAGAGATTGCGATTCGTGTCGCCAAGGTCTCGGCCGATCCCATGGAGGACCTCCACAATCTGCCGGGACACACGAATATGGCGGCGTCGCGGCGACCCTGGTGGGACGGAGCATCCCGGCGGACCGGATGTTTACGGCACCCGCCCGGCCTTGGTTAATATCGCTCGAGTATCACAAGAGTCTTGTCACTGCTCGCCCGCCGTCGGCAACCCGGAGCGTGCCGGGGCGCATGTATGCCGCCTTCGCCGGCTAAGGCCGCTGCATCCGCCACGCCGAGATGCCGCGGCCAGCGCCGCTGCATCGGGGCATGAAACCGCCAAGTATGCTCTTGCTCTTGTGCTCTATAGGGCAAACACCGGTGCCGCGGGCGCACGACTATGCTCGGCGGGTGTTGCGGAGATCAGCGCGACCACCCGATGACGGGCTGACGTGGAAGAACATCAATTGTACTCGGCCCCGCCGACGGGCATGGGATTTAGGCTGTTCTACTTAGCGGCGCATTTGGATACAAGAGAGTTGCTACAACCCGCCTTATAGCCCAAATGGTGCCTCGCCATGATGGGCATGTCGGTCTGAGCGAGTAATGGTGCGGGCATGAAGCGGATGCACGGAATCGAGTCGTGGAGCGTTTTAACGGTGAGGAGTGTAGGATCCGCAACGAGTGTCGAGTTCATCGGTCCTCTATTACGGGCATTTTGAGCGCGTGTTCAATCTAATCCATCGATCTTATATATTATGTATAGCTACCTCGATCTAAATGGCTGAAAACTTTCGAACAAACTTAGGGCCAAAGGAATTTTACAGGAAGGTTCTTGCTCTTTGGTTTCGGGTGAAACGGAGGAAAAAATCCATGAGCTCATACCTCATGGAATTCAATTTTTCCTCGGGAAGAACAACAATCATGAATGAGACCTCATGAATTTTTTCTAGAGGAATCTTTCAATGAGCGAGACCTCATGAATCTTTCCGCGCGTAGAGAGAGACAGCGCCGCGGATAAGCGCCCGCCCGTGCGGATCTTGCGCGCCCGGGCCCGCCCTCTCCGCCGTCCTCTCCGCCACACCCGGCCATGCTCGGCGTACACCCCGCCACCAGCGCCCGCCGGCGGTTGCTGTCGTCGTCGCCATAGCGGCTCGCCCTGCGGCTCCGTGCTTCGTTGTCGCCGTGGCGATGCGATGGCGGGTCAATCTACGAAGCCATCGTGACGGCCGACCAATTTATAAGAAATCAAGTATAATTCGCAATCACCCAGAAGAAATCGCGGTCTACACTTGAGTCCATATAAACCCTGTGATTCCGAAATCTCCGAGTGATTTCAAACTCATCAACAATAACAACGGGATCGTTGAGCTTGGTAGTAAAATCCACGCGGTATCTCAAACCAAATTCGATATATTAAACATCGAGTGCGAGTATAATTTATTACAAACTCGAGTTCAAGTGCGAAGCGATGGTTTGCGAAAACCAAATAGTCTTTTAACGAAAACAAATATAAGATAGTGCCCGGTAGATAGTCATCCCCTAGCGGCATGAGACGCGGGGATATAGATTTGCCTTGCCCTGGCCTTACTCTTCATCAACGAGAAAGCAACAAGTCTTACAATAACCATGGTAAACATGCTCACCGCAACAACGGGAATAAAACCCCGAGTACAAAATACTCAGCTAGACTTACAATCCAAATTAAAATAAAGACTCCAAGGATCATGCTAGGCTTTATCTCGGGGCTTAGCTAACTCACATTAATTTACGCCAAATAAAGTTGTTTAGTGAGCCTATGCATGCTACTTGTATACTTTTCCAAGTTAACGGGTACTTACTTAATTATATAACATAGATCTGTATAGTCAAGATTAATCATTGCTCGATTAGAATAAATAACAGCATAAGTAACTTGATCGAGTTATAGCGGGCAACATGATAATAACATATATTGTAGTAATTAAGACTACATTGCCGTGGAAGCATCCCGGGTTCTCACTAACCGGAGAGATGGCGATTCGAATCGATTTGCAAACCAGTGGCGAATATCCCCGACACAAACTAGGTCTACTTTGCAAAAGGCGGACCCAATCACTCCCGGGGCGTTACGGGACGTAAAGTTTGGGTCTGCCGCCCTGCTACCCCCTCCTTCTCGAGCACCCAAGTGGCGTAAGCAACGAAAGTACGACCCCTCGTGCGCATCTTCTTGTGCCCGATTAACCACACCAACCATCACCAAAGGAGGAGCGATAAAGCGAGCATGGCCGGCCCCTAACATTCCCACGAGCTTCATGGCTCACGCGACCCTACGGAGCCTACTAAATGCCGAGTGCGTTCAACTTCCGACCACGGCCCGGACAAAGAGTAAGTCCTTAATTGATCGGTGGAAAGACCACAATATCCACCCAATCTCACCTGTTTTAATTTATCGGGGTTCTCAACGGCGGCTTGACAATCACCCATGTGATTGTTCACAACATAACCTCAAGTGACCGGAATCAGCGTCTCTCGCAAACATGGTGCTGAGCATTAACCTAGACCTCTACGTAGGATGGACAACTTTCAAAGCAAGGATCATAATGCATCAACGTTTTCAACCATTTCCTATACTTAATGCTTGAAACATATAAAAGACTCAATTCAAATTAATTGGAAGAATTAGGAAAGGGCGAGAATGCTCGGGGGCTTGCCTCGCGAGGAACGTTGCGGGCGTGCTCGGGACACTCGGTCGGCTTCGTCGGTCGACCCTTCGTCTCCTGTGACTCCTCCGGACTGCACTCCCGGCTAGAACGATTATCACGCTGGTTTCCCAAGGAAGACCGGGCTTCGCCATATGTGTGCCGGTGAAGTCCACACATATAACATAGAAACGAATAAAATATCGAAAAACAATGCTTTAAAGCGTAAATATAACTAAACAAACACTCACATTTTATCGAGTAACGCGAGCGGTTGCTAAACTTCTGGGCTCCATTCTCTTTAGGGAGACGGTTGACTGGGGGCTCAGTATGCCAAGAACTAGTATCTTCATCCATTCTCCATGTGACTTATGCCAACAGGCGAGGTGGGGAAAATTGCAAGAGTGAGTCCATGTTGAACTTCGAAATATAGCAAGGCAATATCTTATCCATATACCATGATCATTATAACATAATAATGTAAAGCATAAATGATAAATTATGAGATGTTAAACAAGCATAGGTCATCATCTTAATGCAAAGGTTCCAAAGGCCGCTCATGACCGTGAGCACGGTGATATACGATTTTACTCGCTGCAGAGGGTGTACACTTTCACCGTGAGCCGTGAATTGCCCTACGTCCGGTGCCCGTCGACCTCTAGACCCACTACCGAGGTAAGTCTCGCGGGGTTCACTATGAAGTCTTTCAAAGGTTCATCTAACATGCTAGGGCCGCTAGGTATCTTCCTCAATCAATCGTGCGATACACGCGAGAGATCCACGGTGCGGCGATTCCTGTGTGATACAACCCTCCACGGGGATCCACGATCTGTTTTTTACCCTAACGCCTTTCGGTAACCACTAACAAGTTAAATAAGGTCCTCATAATTGAACTAAAACCCGAGAGCCCATTAGCCCTCACGGGTTATCTTTTTTTCTGAGACTCTAGTACGCACAAGTCCACATGTTGCTAAACAATTCACATTTAACGTTCAATGCATTAACATTAATCAAGTCATATGATCATGATTTAAAGTTAACATATCCCAAAACTATACTTGTCTTTTATAGTTGCTCCAACTTTCTCATATGTTGCTTCGATCATCATCTTAGATCTTCAACGCTCACAAACGGTCTTCTTCTACTCGTAGCAAGCACCACACATACAAGCAAGAGGCAAAAAGAATAAACTAAGAGCGATACACCAATCATAGTAAAATCTTTAGGAAAACTCGTTGCTATGGACAAGAGAACGCAAGAAACAACGATAACGGAGCTATCGATAAAAAAAGAAACGACTATCGGCGATTTTATATTATGGAAGGAATAAAAGTCTACGTTCTTTTATTTATTTTAATTGAGAAAACCATGTGAATAGGATTAATTCAGATTGGTCACATCATATTTGAATTCAAAACATAGTTGTACCTAGACATATTTTTATTTATGAACAATGTCATATAAATTAATCAAATTAAACTTTTATATTTGTAAAATAATAATATATGTGAAGGCAACTAATAGAGGTATGGCATATGGAACGTGTTTGAACTAAACAAATTATTATTTATAAACACATTCTTAATAGCAATTAATCACATTGACATTTTATTCAAAAACACCGAGGTATAAAAACTATATTACTTTTAATTAGAAAATAAATTACATAAAGCATTAATCAATTAATAATTTGGCTCAATAAAATCATAAGCATAAGACATGAAGATCTTCAGCACTACTACGAAGAGGCGTGACGAAAACGAATCTAATGCAACCGAACGAATCGATTTGGAATTGAAACGACTAACCGATAGAGGTTTAACGATGGATGGCAATTCTGTAATTACCTTGTCTTCTACCTTGGTCATCTTCACGTGAACAGTCATGACCATGGCTGTATCCTTGCTGCTGTGCTCATAGGGCAGCGAGGGGCAGCAACTGCTAGTCGGCCAGCCCAGCAGCCACGCGGAGATCGAGGCCCACTCGCGAGGGGGGGGGGCCGACCTGCACACGCCATGCAGGGGCGGCGGCCATGCCCGCACGTGCAGCGCCTGTTGTATCCGCTCGCGGGCAGCACGCGAAGGGGGCGCGGCCGGGTGCCTCGAGGACGCCGGGAGTCAGCGCTGGGCCGCGAGGTCGGTTCAGGAAGCGGACAAGGCGACGCCGGTGGCCGGGAACACGAAGAACAGCAAGCTGTCGTGGATAGTTCGCCGGAAAAGAAAAGGTTGGGTTAGGGAATCGATCAAACGGCCACGGATTCGAGAGAACGAGTACACCAGGGTGAAGAGAACGACGAGGGCTACCTCGTGGTGGTGGCGGAATCTGCCGGGACGCGATGGTTTGGCTGGAAAAGCTCGCCGGAGAGTTCGCCGGAAACCTAGGTGAGACAAACTTCGGCGATAGATGTAGCGAGATAGAGGTGGCGGCTGTGAAAACGGGCCGTCCTTCTGAAACCAGCGGGTCGAGGGCTTCGCCGGTATGTATATATAGGTAGGGTTCCGAGTAGATATGAAAACGAGATTATTTTATAATTTCGGGATTTAATTAATTTCGTGAATTAAATAATTCCACAAAATCCCAGAATTGATATTAAGCCACGAAAAATAATCTGAGAGCTCCAAAAATTCCGAGAAAATTCTCGTGAGACATAAGGGACCATGATGAACTCAAATCAAGTATTTAGAGCTCATGAAAAGATATTTGAGATGATCTAGAAAAATGGAAAAGCCCAAAGAGAAGTGAGAAAAGGCTCGAAAATCCTAAAAAGTCCTTACACTATTTTTAGGTGATGGATTTATGAAACTTGATCATAAAGGAATGGTTTAGAATAGGAGACAGGATTTTAGAACCTTTTAACAAAGGACTAAGCTAAGATACAAGGGAGTTAATGGTGAAAATAGTCGAAAACAAAGGTTGGAGAGAAGACCGTTGCACTAAACACGTTTAGAAAACTTTGTACACACTCAAAAACATCAAAACAAGTAACAACCAATCGAATTGGGAAAGATCAAAAAATTAATTTAATTTAGTGTTTTCTATTCACAACCCAAAATCCGAAAATTTGGCGTGTGACAAACAAACTCCCCCGCTCCTCGATCGGCTCCTCGTAACCTCCCGATCCCGAGATGATGCATATGATGGAGAAAAGATATAATTACTATAACATGAATATCAACTTGCAATGAGTAACAATATGTATGATGGATGGATGCTTCATGATGCAAGCTATTATTAAGTGCATATCTCTTCTACGAAAACATAACTTAATCTACACAAGAAACACTAACAACCTACATCAAGCAACACCTTATCTCTCTCGATAAGAAATGACAGCTAGACATCTTTGTCACTAAAACAAATCACACGGGGAGTTCTACAACTCCAAATTCAAATGAACTAGGACTCTATGGAAAGCTAACAAAATTTCCTACAAAACATTCCACATTGTCCAGAGCTGAATCTGAACCTATCAGCCTCGAAATTGGAAAAAACAGAGCTCTGTTTTCAGCCCAAACATCACATACAACCTCCATAACTCACAAACTATTCATGCAAATTATCTCAAACTTAACCAGCAAGTAAATCAAGTAATTATCTACCAAATAAACCTACTGGACATGTCAAAAGATAATTTCAAGCACAGGAAATGACATACCCTAGCAAACACTACACTTGCACCCTATAATTAAATAAAATGCTAGAACAAGAAAATATGACAACTTCAAAGCTGATCCAACCAAGCTTACCAGCAGGTCATAAACATACTAGGAACACATAATAAAAATACTAACACCCATCATCTTCATATAAACATACATTTCTAGCTTATTTTCCATGCACCATAAATATGATAAATATACAACTACTTCAGAAAATTCTACAAAAATTACCAGAGCATCTTACTAGAATATAACAGCTACCATAAAAATCTCATGGCAAGATCATGCTCATACAGTCCTACACAAAAATGACAAGTTTACACTAAACCCGGGCATGAAAATACTTTGTACTATGAAAAGTGTCAGACAACAGATTTCTGAGTATGAAAAGCTACTGAAACCTATCAAGAACCACCACACCAAGTTTTACATCCAAAACCCTAGTATTCATTTTTCTATGAATTTCTAAAGATCACATAGCAAAAAAAGCACATAAATAGAAAATCACATT
Source organism: Hyparrhenia diplandra (assembly GCA_015847255.1). Classification (NCBI taxonomy): domain Eukaryota; kingdom Viridiplantae; phylum Streptophyta; class Magnoliopsida; order Poales; family Poaceae; genus Hyparrhenia; species Hyparrhenia diplandra. Next base: position 24,772 of record JADLZK010011862.1, on the reverse strand, counting down.
TCTTCTACAGAACATACCATGCATGGTATTTTTCCTAGACTCTACTCACAAAAACAAGCACTTTTCATATAGAAAGCATATTTTTATCTTGTACCAATTAAAAGATATGATTTTCTCCAATTTCCATGCATTTCTAGCCATAAATAAAACTCTATATAAAAGTTACCAGAAAATAGGATTTCATAATTTTATACTGTAGCCTATCTTCTAACAAACATGGCAAACTTTGTTTCACTCAAAAAGGACTCAAAATGACCAAGATATGAATTTCTAAAGCTTTTCAACAAAACTGAAAAACGAAAAAAAAAAAAGGAAAGGAAAATCGGGGGGCGTGTCGTCGACACGGAAGCAGAGCACGGTGGCGCTGGTGGCAGATCGGCGGCGAATTTCGCCGGGCGATGACCAAACCGGGCAACCGGCCTAACCTAAACGCATCTACGCGACGCCGAGGGTCACGATGGTGCCCTTAGTTTGCGCTTAAAACCCAACTTAAACGACGACGACGGCAGACGGCGGGCTCGGGCGGCGCGACGCCGGTGTTCCGGCCGTTCTCTTCGCGATTGACGGCACACAGGTGGCCGTTCTCTACTCTCCTAGGCTCAACAAACATGCAAGCAACCTAGAAGCTTAACGGCAACGACGGCGAAACGACGGACTTCGGGGCGGCGCCACGGCGGCTTCGTCGGCGACGACAAGGTCCAGCGGTACGACGGCGAATCTCACTCAACCATCTAGCTCGAGAGCTCAAGCAACCCTAGACGATCCTTAAACACGAAAAAGCGGCCAAAACTCGATCCATGAGCTCGCGGCGACGGTTTGCCCCAATCCAACGGCGGCCATGGCGGGCTTTCGCCCGTGGCGCGCGGGATGTGGAAATGGGGGCTCTACCTCGACCTTTACCTCGATTCGTTGCGGATTGGAGTAGAGGATGAAGTAGCGGAGCTAGGGGCGTGATTTGGGGTGGTTTGGTGCGGCGACGGCGGCGAACCACGGCGGGCGGAGCTTCGCGGTTTCTGGCGGCAATGGCGCTGGCGGGCGGTGTGCTCGCGCGTTCGGACGGTTGGCGGCCGGGAGCGAGGCTAGGTTAGGGCGCGGCGCATCGCGTCCCTATTTATGCGGCGCACGACCCGGTAACGGCCCATCCGACGTCGTCGTCGACGCTGGCGGTGTCGGCGGCGAGCCGCCGATAGGTCCCCCCTACTCGTTTTTCTGAACCAGCAACTGTTTTTGGCCAGTGCCTCGAGATCCGTGCAGAATTTGGAAAAAGTCAAAACATCAACTTTGTATAGAATTTCATAAGCTACAAAACACTCAATATGAACTTTTTTCTAAATCGGCCTAGATTTGAAACTAAAAATTAAAAACAGCAAGGTCAAACTTAACTAGTCAAAACAGAGTTTGAATTTGACTCAAATTTGACCCAAACTGTTGGGCACTATTTGAACCCTTTCCAAACCTTTTCACAAGAAAATTATAAAGATCATTTGCTCCACATAAAAAGTACTTCATTTCATCTATAGAAACTTTTTGCTAAACACACTTCTATCAAGCACTTTTGAAATGAGTTTCAAAATGGGTCAAAGAGGTTTGACACTCTAGGGCTATTTTATAAAAATTTTCTAAATTGAAACACAAGCTCAAACATGGTCCTAACTTATGTCAAAAATATATCTAGGCACAATCTAGGTCCAAAACATCATTATAGCAAAGATCCCATAGTAGCTAGATCAAACAAGCATGAAATGAGAGCAACTCAATTTGAATGCTATTATCACTTGCTCATGCATGAAATGATGATGATGCTATGCAAATGATCATGCTTTCAAGATGCTTAACACCTAGGGTGTTACAAATCTTTCCCCTAAAAGAATCTCGTCCCCGAGATTCAGCCGAAACTAACCATTCTTTATAAAACCGTGGGTAATTCCTCGAAGATACTCATCCGTCTCCCATGTTGCATCATTTTCTCCATGATTTCCCCAAAGGATCTTGTACTTTGCTTAACTACCTTGCCCCCGGTGGCTCTCTCTTTGGTGTCTAGTATCCTTGCCGGACTCTCATAATAGGTCGATCTGGGCTAATTTCAACACTCCGGGTTGAAACTTCGTTCCTCTGGAACTCGCAAACACTTCTTCGGTTGTGACACATGAAACACATCAAAAATTCTTCCCATCTCCCGGGTAATCAGAATCGATAAGCTACCTCTCCCTTAGTGGCTAAAATCTTGTAGGGGCCTCGAACCTAGGCGCTAACTTTCTTTTCACTCCAAAACGCTGTACTCGTTTCATTGGTGACACCTTCAAGTAAACATAGTCACCAACACCGAATCTAATGGGCTTCCTACGCTTATCGGCATAACTCTTCTCGTTGGTCTTGAGCAGCTTTCATGTTTTGCTTTATGGTTCTCACCTTACGCTCGCCTTCATCTATCAATTCAATGCCATAGTAGGGTCGCTCTCCTGTTTCAATCCAATTCGAGGGTGTCCTACACTTTCTTCCAAACAAAGCCTCAAAAGGTGCCATCTGAATACTAGCTTGATAACTGTTATTATATGAGAACTCGTGCATAAGGCAACCATTTGTCCCAAGAACCTTTTCGACAACACACACACGCCCTCAACATATCTTCTAGTATTTGGTTTACTCTTTCAGTTTGGCCTGTGGTTTGTGGGTGATAAGCTTTGAACTACTAAAGTAGTTTGGTTCCTAAGGCTTCTGTAGGCTCTCCCAAAATCGATTGGTCCAACTAGATCCACGATCCGACACTATCGATTTAGGTACTCCGTGCAAACAAAGTACATGGGCAATGTATAGCTCGTATTGGTGAGGTTCATAGTGTATATTAATTGGGATGAAATGAGCCACTTTGGTCAAGCGATCCACAATCACCCAAATTGAATCAAATCCCTTCAGTGTTTGTGGTAACCCAACAATCAAATCCATTGTGTTCTCATCCCATTTCCAATCAGGAATTGGCAATGGTTGCAACAACCCCCCCGCAGTCTTCATATGAATGGCTTTAACTCTACAAAGAATTGTCACATCGAGCCACATGGGCAGCAATTTCCTTTCTCATTTTGGTCCACCAAAATCTGGGTTCTCAAATCCCGATACATCTTGTTACTACCGGGGTGAATTGTTATCTTTGACGAGTGAGCCTCTGTTAGAATCTGTTCCTTTAACTCATGATCCTTTGGCACGACAAGGCGATCGTCATACCAAAGAATTTCACTCTCATCCACTTGGAAATGATCACTAGGTTCTTTCTCAATTTTCTTCTTGATATGTGCAATCCCTTTATCTACTTTTTGGCCCTCAACAATTTCGCTTTCCAACTCATTACAGATCTCGAATATTGCATAGGATAGCCGTATGCATAGGAGGAAAAGCCTCCATAGACTCGACTTGTCCCAGCAAACAATGCGATTTCCTGCTCAAAGCATCCGTGACAACATTGGCTTTGCCCGGATGATAGTGTAACTCAATGTTATAATCTTTTATCAGCTCTAACCACCTTCTCTGTCTCATATTCAACACCTCTTGCGTGAAAATATACTTCAAACTCTTGTGGTCAGTGTAGACATGACATACATTACCGAGTAAGTAATGTCGCCAGATCTTCAATGCATGTACCACGGCAGCAAGTTCTAAGTCATGGGTTGGATAATTAACCTCATGCTTCCTTAGTTGACGTGATGCATACTTAATAACTCTGCCTTCCTACATGAGTACGCATCCCAATCCTGTACCACATGCGTCACAATACACATCAAAGGGTTTCTGAATGTCAGGTTGTGCGAGCACTGGAGCCGTAGTCAACAACGTTCGCAAAGTACGAAACGCTGCTTCGCACTCCGGTGTCCACACGAATTTCTCATCCTTCTGCAACAATCGGGTCATAGGTTTAGCTATTTTGGAGAAATCAGGTATGAACCTACGATAATATCCCGCTAACCCTAGAAAACTTCGGATCTCAGAAACTGATACTGGTGCTTTCCAATCCAACACCTCTTGCACCTTACTAGGATCTACTGAAATTCCATTCTCAGATAAAACATGTCCTAGGAAATGCACTTCCTTCAGCCAAAACTCACACTTACTGAATTTAGCATACAACTTATGCTTTCGGAGCCTCTCCAAAACTATCCTTAAATGCTTTCGGCATCTTTGTTCCTCATTTTCGAATACACCAATATATCATCGATGAATACAACCACGAACCGATCCAGTCGAGGGCATAAACACTGAATTCATCAAACACATGAAATGTGCTGGAGCATTCGTCAAGCCGAAGGACATGACGAGATACTCGTACAAACCATACCGCGTAGAGAATGCGGTCTTGGGTATATCCTGGGGTCTGATTTTAATCTGATGATACCCAGATCGAAGGTCTATCTTTGAAAACACCTTGGCTCGAGACAACTGATCAAAAAGTATGTCAATGCGGGGTAATGGGTATTTATTCTTCATCAAGTTACCGCATTGAGTGGCCTATAATCCACACACATTCTCATTTCGATCTTTCTTTTTCACAAACAAATTTGGACATCCCCAAGGTGACGAACTAGGTCTAATAAAACCTTTCTCAAGCAACTCCTGAAGTCGTACTTTTTAGTTCTACTAACTCATTGGGTGGCATTCGGTAGGGTCTTCGGAAATAGGGGCAGTCCACGGAATCAACTCTATTGCAAACTCAACATCCCTATCCGGTGGCAATCCGTAGGTCTTCCCGAATACATCCGAAACCTCACATACTACGGTATGTCGAGATTTCGAACACTTGTAACGCCGGGCTGAAACACGGTTAAGGTCAATGGCTTTAGGTAACAAAACCTGGTGTTCAGTCAAATCATGGGGATGCTTCAAGCGGACTACCCTATTCACTGTATCAATGATTACACCCCAACTTTTCATCCGGTTTCATCCCGAGGATGACATCCAAACACAGACCGGGTAAAACTATCAATGAGGTTATTATTTCTAAATCACCCATCATGATCTTCACATCATTGACCCTCTGCCTAGTCAACCCGTCACCCTTGCTGAACTAATTCGGTAGCCAAACCCTAAGTCGGTGATTTGTTCCCCATTCCTCTCAGTGCAAACTCTTGACTCATGAATGAATGCGATGATCCGAATCAAATAAAACAACAAAGACTACGATTGTTAACTAAGCACGTCCGGGCATCCACGGTCTCTCCTTCAGAACTTCCTCAACATTGGCAAAGTGTGCCTGTCCCACATCTTGCTTGTAGTTCTTCACGGGCTGCGGGCAAGACTTGGAGTAATGCCCGGGCTTACCACAATTGAAACAATTATTGTTGTGGTTGAAGGGCACCGGGCGTGAAACACTCCCCAATGCGAGGCTTTCCTTTACGAGTAGGTGCAACAAAACCTCAAACGCGGGTTCCCCGCCCGATTCTTCTTACGTGGTGGGACATAGCGAGCGGCCAGCAGGTGGGCGTAGTTCGAGACGACGTCCAAAGGAACCACTGTTTCGACTGAGCTTCCCTCAAATGGTCTCTTCTTGCCTTTGGATGCGGCATACAAGGCACTACTCTTCTCTTGGTGAAGGCAATCGGTCACAAACTCCTCGAAAGTGTTTACGGTGGAATTTCCCATGGTTTTTCGCATTTTGAGGCTTAATCCTCTCTTGAAGCTAGCCAACTTTTTCTCCTCGATTAATCGACCATGTCGAGAGCATACCTAGACAGTCTGTTGAAAGCCCAGTAGGTACTCATTCATGGTCTTGTTGTCCCGACCGAGCTTAATAAACTCTCCCAATTTCTCGCGCAGCACCACCCGGTATGTATGTCCTCCGAAAAGCTGGCGTAAACCGGTTCCAAGTGATAGGAACATTGGCGGGGTAAAGTAGCACGGTGATTCTTCCACCATATCCCCGCGGGTCCCTCCGGCAAGTGCGTTGCAAATTCTGCCTTCGGGTCTCGGGCGGATTCACCAACCGAATTTATCTTCTATCGAGGTCGGCCATTCCTCGGCCTCCATAGGTTCATTTGCCACGATGAACTTTGGTGGTTACGTGGCCTTAAAGTTCTTGTATGCCTGGAATCCATCACCATCGGCACCACCACGGCCTCCCCCGCCGGTGTTGCGTGCGATATTTCAAACTCTCCCGAGAACCGATCAAAGAACGCTCCCGGTTCACTTTGAGGTGGTGGGCTGCCGCCGATCTCCCCAAAGACTGATCGAGTTTGCGGCATCTGCACAATTGAATCAACAATAACCATCAGATGATGTTGTCCAAAGCATAGATATTGAATTTAGGTTACGCGGAATTTATTGAGAGAATAAATTCATCCACAATAACAGGTAACAATAAACTCAATACGGTCTTTCATCAACATCGCGGTTATGTCAACGCAATATGTGTACCAAGATTTCGCAACAAAATGGCAACAAAATGTTGCACCACCGACATGATCTCGCATTAGATAAAGGGTCACAATTACCGTAAAACCGATCACAAACATGGGGTACGAACTAAATTAAGGTCTCGAATATTACGAATCCATGTCTTACATGCTGATAGTCTCGCGAATAAAAGGGAAATTACATGGCAATAGTGGCACTACACCGCTCGGCTACAAGGGTGTCTCAACTAGATCAAGGGCTACGTGGTAGCATCTACGGAAGTCTAAACATGGCATCACAGTCATCTACTCCTGTGGTGCGCGAGAAGTGGGGTCTCCCTCCTGGTCCTCCTCAGCTGGCGCTGCTACTGCACTCACTATCTGAAGGTCCTCGTCGTCTGCACCCATGGGGTAGTGGTAGGCGTGGTACAAACGGTAGTACTCCTCTCGCACGTTAGTGTACTCACACTCCACGTACTCAAGCCTCTCCTTGATCTCCTTGTAGGCGGCCTCAACCCTCTCTCTTGCCAACCGAGCATTCGAAGATGCATGCTTAAAGATCCATTCACCTTCCGCTAACGCCAATTACATTTAGAAGACTTCGACACTGTTTCTTCATCTTTGCCAACTCCTGTTCTCTACGGGGTTTTCTTCCTTGCTCTTGGGTGACAAGTGGCATCCTTCTCCTCTATAGCATGCCTCGGCATGCCACGCAGCCTCCTGCGATCTCGGATCAACCGGTCTATCTCACCTCTCGACGAACCACAAGCGCCATAGCTCCCCCGTGCCTTATCCTCTGCACCAAGCTGTCATCTCGCATCATAGCGAACATAGCACTCATGGCGTCACAAGTGCTATCCCGCTCCTCGTCTCGTCCCCTCCGTAAAGGGTCCACGCCACCCCAAGCTCCCAAGCAAAGAAAAAGGGGTCGGCCCGGGGAAAGATGGAAGCGGCCGTCCCAACCAACACCTCGGGGTGGTCCACCATCAAACTCCTCGCCACACGGAATGCGGCATTGTCGGGCCGCAGCCTCGGTGACAGTCCGGTACTCGTGATATCCCATCCTACCCATACAAAGATCGTGCGCAAGGGCGGGAATCACAAGGTGAATCCCGGTGACTATCTCGCTCTGCATGTGGGGCTGTCTCCCCAAGTGTACATAGGTGCCTCTCAGTAGCCAATCTGGCTGGAGTACACGCCACAGCACTGTGGGCATGCCAAACTTCTTGTCTGCGATCATGCCACTACCAGAAGCGGGGGTTGGAGCCATCTGTAGCAAGATTTAGGAGATAATATGAGATTGAGAAACAATAGTCCAGTTTTAACCAAATTCGGGCAAGTACTAATTAGGGGAAAAAGATGAAAAATGCATGAATGTCATGATGTAAAAATTTTAAACATGATGCATGTACGTTACCTACGTATCTCACGGAATAGGAAAGAGATTTCTCTATTCGTTTTAATGGTGGCAACCTACGATCTCTCAAAAAGAAAACAAGGCGTGTCTAGACGATCTAACGCATTGCGCTGTTAGTGTACCTGCAATTCATTTCAGCCCACAATATATCATGCAATGCAAGAATTTAAATTGCATATACCTGCTTCGTCAAGTCCACCCAACGACATCGCATACCATGCGAAAAAATCACATTTTACACCCAGCACACCTGTGTACCCATACACAAGTCTACGGGGGCACTACCCGACCACGGAGCTCTCAAAATTATTTTATTTCCCCCCTAGACCGGCCTATCTCCGATCATGCTCTCACAGCTCACACCATTACCTTGGGCGTAGAGGCATTGAACAACCATTACCCGGGCGTAGGGTATTTCGATCCATTCATGACTACTCAAGTGAGTAGCCCCGCACTCACGGCCGCACGGCAACCAAGCACAAACAACAAAATATGATGCATTAGCCCAATCCCGATTAGCCAAGCCACCGACCGTCCTTAATTGGGCATAGAGGGTATGACCAAGGCACTACTAAATTTTGCAAACCTTTTTACTCACACCACTTAAAAGATTTTGTTTACGCAAACTTTTCGCAAAAGATTAGTGGTTCATTTTAATTTAAATACCAGATTGGACTTGTAATTACCAAACTAAGCTCGATGCCAGCTATGACAGAGCCGGCCAATTTATAAGAAATCAAGTATAATTCTCAATCACCGAAGCAATCGCAGATCTACACTTGAGTCCATATAAACCCGGTATTCGAAATCTCCGAAAGTGATTTCAAACTCATCAACAATAACAACAGGATCGTTGAGCTTGGTAGTAAAATCCACAGGTATCTCAAACCAAATTTGATATATTAAACATCAGTGTGAGTATAATTAATACAAACTCGGGTTCAAGTCTTGAAGCGAAGGTTTGCGAAAACCAAATAGTCTTTTAACGAAAACAAATATAAGATAGTGCCGTAGATAGTCATCTCTCAGAGCGGCATGAGACAGGGGATATAGATTTGCCTTGCCCCGGCCTTACTCTTCATCATCAGGGAAATGCAGACAAGTCTTACAATAACCATGGTAAACATGCTCACCGCAACAACGGGGAATAAAACCCCGAGTACAAAATACTCGCCTAGACTTACCCGTCCAAATTAAAATAAAGACTCCAAGGATCATGCTAGGCTTTATCTCGGGGTTTAGCCGACTCACATTAATTTCAAGAAATAAAGTTGTTTAGTGAGCCTATGCATGCTACTTGTATACTTTTCCAAGTTAACGGGGTACTTACTTAATTATATAACATAGATCCTGTATAGTCAAGATTAATCATTGCTCGATTAGAATAAATAACAAAGATAAGTAACATGATCGAGTTATAGCGGCCGCAACATGATAATAACATATATTGTAGTAATTAAGACTACATTGCCGTGGAAGCATCCCGGGTTCTCACTAACCAGGAGAGATGGCGATTCGAATCGATTTGCAAAACCACCGGGCGAATACCCCGACACAAACTAGGTATACTTTGCAAAGGCGGACCCAATCACTCCCGGGACGTTCTCGGGCGTAAAGTCTCGGTCCCCGCCGGCTACCCCCTCCTTCTCGAGCACCCAAGTGAGCGTAAGCAACGAGTACGACCCCTCGTGGCGCATCTTCTTGTGCCCGATTAACCACACCAACCATCACCAAAGGAGGAGCGATAAAGCGAGCATGGCCGGCCCCCTAACATTCCCACGAGCCGTGGCTCACGACCCTGGCGGAGCCTACTAAATGCCGTGTACGTTCAACTTCCGACCACAGCCGACAAAGAGTAAGTCCTTAATTGATCGTGGAAAGACCACAATATCCACCCAATCTCACCTGTTTTAATTTATCGGGTTCTCAACAAGCAGACTTGACAATCACCCATGTGATTGTTCACAACATAACCTCAAGTGACCGAAATCACATCTCATCGCAAACATGGTAATCGAGCATTAACCTAGACCTCTACGTAGGATGGACAACTTTCAGCAAGGATCATAATGCATCAACGTTTTCAACCATTTCCTATACTTAATGCATGAAACATATAAAAGACTCAAGTCAAATTAATTGGAAGAATTAGGAAAGGGCAGAATGCTCGGGGCTTGCCTCGCAGAACGTTGCCGAACGTGCTCCCGACACTCGGTCGGCTCGTCGGTCGACCCTTCGTCTCCCCGTGACTCCTCCGACTGCACTCCCACCGAACAGCTCCCGGCTCCTCGATCGCCTCTCCTCTAGAACCTCCCCGATCCCGAGATGATGCATATGATGGAGAAAAGATATAATTACTATAACATGAATATCAACTTGCAATGAGTAACAATATGTATGATGGATGGATGCTTCATGATGCAAGCTATTAGTAAGTGCATATCTCTTCTGTAGAAACATAACTTAATCTACACAAGAAACACTAACAAGCTACATCAAGCAACACCTTATCTCTATACTTACGACAAGAAATGGCAGCTAGACATGCCGTCACTAAAACAGTCATACAGGAGTTCTACAACTCCAAATTCAGTGAACTAGGACTCTATGGAAAGCTAACAAAATTTCCTACAAAACATTCCACATTGTCCAGAGCTGAATCTGAACCTATCAGCCTCAAAATTGGGAAAAAAACAGAGGCTCTGTTTTCAGCCCAAACATCACATACAACCTCCATAACTCACAAACTATTCATGCAAATTATCTCAAACTTAACCAGCAAGTAAATCAAGTAATTATCTACCAAATGAACCTACTGGACATGTCAAAAGATAATTTCAAGCACATGAAATGACATACCCTAGCAAACACTACACTTGCACCCTATAATTAAATAAAATGCTAGAACAAGAAAATGTGACAACTTCAAAGCTGATCCAACCAAGCTTACCAGCAGGTCATAAACATACTAGGAACACATAATAAAAATACTAACACCCATCATCTTCATATAAACATACATTTCTAGCTTATTTTCCATGCACCATAAATATGATAAATATACAACTACTTCAGAAAATTCTACAAAAATTACCAGAGCATCTTACTGGAATATAACAGCTACCATAAAAATCTCATGGCAAGATCATGCTCATACAGTCCTACACAAAATGACACATAGCAAAAAGCACATAAATAGAAAATCACATTTCTTCTACAGAACATACTATGCATGATATTTTTCCTAGACTCTACTCACAAAAACAAGCACTTTTCATACAAAAAGCATATTTTTATCTTGTACCAATTAAAAGATATGATTTTCTCCAATTTCCATGCATTTATAGCCATAAATAAAACTCTATATAAAAGCATATTTTTATCTTGTAAATAGGATTTCATAATTTTATACTGTAGCCTATCTTCTAACAAACATGGCAAAATTTGTTTCACTCAAAAAAAAGGACTCAAAATGACCAAGATATGAATTTCTAAAGCTTTTCAACAAAACCGAAAAAACGTAAAAGAAAAAGAAAAGGAAAATCGGGGCGGGGCCCGCGTGTCACGACACCCGAAGCAGCAGCACGGCGGGCGGCGCGGCGGCGGAATTTCGCCGGGCGATGACCAAATCGGGCAACCAGCCAACCTAAACGCATCTACGCCGACGCGAGGGTCACGATGGTGCCCTTTGGTTTGCGCTAAAACCCAACGAAACGACGACGACGGGCGTGACGGCGGCCAAGGGCGGCGCGATCGTCGGCGCCCGGCCGTTTCTCCGGCGATTGACGGCACACGGTGGTCGTTCTCTCACTCTCCTAGGCTCAACAAATGACATGCAAGCAACCTAGAAGCTTAATGAAGCAACGACGGCGAACGACGGACTTCAAGGCGGGCGGCGCCACGGGCGGCTCGGGCGACGACGCGCGTCCGACGGTACGACGGCAAATCTCACTCAACCATCTAGCTCGAGAGCTCAAGCAACCCTAGACGATCCTTAAACACGAAAAAAGCGCCCAAAACTCGATCCATGAGCTCAGCGACGGCGGTTTGCCCCAACGGCGGCCATGGCGGGCTCGCCGGCGGCGCTGGATGTGAAATGGGGCTCTACGTCGACCTTTACCTCGATTCGATGTCGGATTGGAGTAGAGGATGAAGTAAGCGGAGCTTAGGACGTGATTTGGGGTGGTTTGGTGCGACGACGGGCGACGAACCACGGCGGCGAGCTCGCGACACGGCGGCAATGGCGCGCGGGCGGCGGTGTGCTCGCTCCTGGACGGCCGGGCGGCGCCGGGAGCGAGGCTAGGGTTAGGTGCGGCGCTGCGGCGTCCTATTTATGCAGCGCACGACCGGTAATGGCCCATCCGGGCCGTGACGTCGCGGCGTCTGCGGCGGCCACGCCGACGTGGCGGTGTCGGCCGACGAGCCGATAGGTCCCCCTACTCGCTTTCTGAACCAGCAACTGTTTTTGTCCTGTGCCTCGAGATCCATACAGAATTTGGGAAAAGTCAAAATCAACTTTGTAGAGAATTTCATAAGCTACAAAACACTCAATATGAACTTTTTCTAAATCGGCCTAGATTTGAAACTAAAAATTAAAAACAAAGAAGGTCAAACTTAACTAGTCAAAACAGAGTTTGAATTTGACTCAAATTTGACCCAAACTGTTGGGCACTATTTGAACCCTTTCCAAACCTTTTCACAAGAAACTTATAAAAGATCATTTGCTCCACATAAAAAGTACTTCATTTCATCTATAGAAACTTTTTGCTAAACACACTTCTATCAAGCACTTTTGAAATGAGTTTCAAAATGGGTCAAAGAGGTTTGACACTCTAGGGCTATTTTATAAAAATTTTCTAAATTGAAACACAAGCTCAAACATGGTCCTAACTTATGTCAAAAATATATCTAGGCACAATCTAGGTCCAAAACATCATTATAGCAAAGATCCCATAGTAGCTAGATCAAACAAGCATGAAATGAGAGCAACTCAATTTGAATGCTATTATCACTTGCTCATGCCTGAAATGATGATGATGCTATGCAAATGATCATGCTTTCAAGATGCTTAACACCTAGGGTGTTACACCATCTGTACTGGACATGAGAAACGTGTCGCGGCGCCATCTTTGGAATGGAGCATTCCAATGGACCGGTGCTTTGCCGGGCGGGTCGACGTCGACGGCTATGGCTATGGTCGGGGGCATTTGTACTACCAGCCGCGAAGTCTCATCGCCAAGCTTCGCCAAGGCCGGCAACCCGAGGCGTGCTTGAGAGCAGGCATGTCCGCCGTGTTCGTGGAAGGCAGCGGCACCGCCTTGCCGCCGACTTGCCGGAACTCTGATTTTTCATTTTAACTGCGGGCGAAAACTTGTGACTAGTCTTTCTCCCACATAATAACTCCAAATGTGATGGTTTTTCTTTCTAAAATTTCGTAAAATAATGTTGTATAAACCTATTGTATTCTTCTTTGCTATTACTTTTGTCATGTTTTATTGATAACATTTGAATTTTGAATTTCAAAATTACAATTTCAAACAACGTTTTTGGAGCATCTAATGATTTCGCTTGAAGAATTCATGAACATAAAAATTGTATAACTTCTTAATATGTACATCTTTTATATTGGTCATTTCTTCATCCGACGGCGTCGCTTGATAACTTTGTTCATCACAAGATTTACACATGTCTCATAGAGTTGATGAAACAACGAGAGAGATTTCAAGATTTGTGAACAATGTCACTAGCACTATGTTGAATGGGGAAACAACCAAAATAAAGAATATACCTGAAGCGTTTTTTGTGCCGGGCCGAAAAAAACCCGGTTATTTCGGGACCAAAAAATCCCGCCCATGATGTCCCAATCGGGAAGTCAGGGCCTAGATTTTCCGAGAAGCCGGGCTCGGCCGGGCCCCGGCGGGCTACCGCCGCATTTTCCACTACAAAATAGCTAAAAATGTAATATTTCGCACGGGCCGGGCCAAAAAAAAATTTACCGGGGCTTCAAGAACTTTGTCTAGGCCCCCGTCCAATAAGGTTCGGTGGGCGGGCAAAAACACGTCGGGCTCTAGTCGGGCCCGCGGGCCAAGCTAGTTTTGCTTAGGTATAAATAAGAATTGTCGATCTTGCTAAGTTATGAAACCTGTCTAGCTTGAAAGTTTTTTTATTTGACATTATCTTGTAAAGGAAAATTACGTCTCAATTTCAAAAAGATTGAAAATTGATATATAAATGTTTTAAGTGACCTCGCTTAGACAAACCACCAATATAACGATTGTAGTTCTCGATATCCATGAAACTTTGTACGCTTTTACAACCTTTTGATTTGAGATGTACTCCCTCCATCCCTTAAAGCTTGTCGCCGTGGGATGCGTGCCACAAGTTTGACTCAAATTTTAGAAAATACGTGCAACATTTAAATCTTAAAATAAAATTGTTAAAAAACTAGACTTAAAGATCTTTTTCGATAATGCTAATTACTTAGCATAAATATTTATATATTTTAATATATAATTGCCGGCATTTGTTTCTCGGGAAACGCGGTGAAAACATTTATTCCCTACAGACGCCAAGCATGGGGATAGCGCGTACTACTATGGTTGATTGAAAGGGCGTGCGCCCATTTCCTTCGACGCCGTCATGCCGGGCCTCTCTATATATGTCCGTCGCCGACCTCGCCGCCGTAGTGCCATTGGGCTACGCACCGCATCATTGTCGCCAAGTGCTCACCTCTCTTCGCCGCACAAATGTCCTAGAGCGCGCAGAGCTTCAGCCTGCGCCGCGCCGCGTCTCGCGCCATGGAAAACCTCCCGCTGACATGCTTGCAGAGATTGCGTTCAAGTCGCCAAGGTCTCGCTGATCCCATAGAGGCCCCTCCACATTCTCGCGGAGCAGCTATTCACAGATGAGAGCGGCGTGCGGCGACCCCCTAGTGGGACGGAGCATCGCACCGACAAGGTGGTGTACCTGGCAGGGGGCTGGAGACCTTCCACTACTCACGCGAGGTATCGGAGAGTCTTATCGCCAGTTCGCCGCCGTTGGCAACCCTGAGGCGTGCTTCAAAGCCGCGAAGTATGTCCTTTGTTGGCGGTCATTATCGAAAGTATATTATACCGCCAACTTATATCCAATTCTTGAGAAAGGGGCAAACTTATGATACATATACCTTTACTTCTAACCTAGTTCCACTTGTATTCGTAGAAATTATGTCTTGCAGGTATAAAAGTGGAAACAGTACAAAGTCGCCAAATAAATTAGAAAGCGTATTGAATAAAAGACGCCAAGGAGTGGATCAATCAAGAGGACCAAACCCCGCAGACAATTTGGCCCATGCACCACCATAGGCCCAACATGTGAATGACAAAACGCGCAAGAACAGAGAAGGCCGGGGCCGGGAGGCCCAAATTTCTGGGCGGCCGGCGCATTATTTCGCCAAAGTTCCCGCCCTTTTTCTGGCGGTTTGGAGCGATCTTCAAGCGGCGGTTGCATGGGGTGCAAAGTTTCGTTCCCGCCAAGAATAGCTCGAAGCAAGGAGAGCCCTCCATTCCCCTCCTCCTCTCCACTATATAAAGAGAGGCACTCCTCACACACAAAAAACACACAACACACTACACATCACATTGTTACATTCTCACCTTGAGCATCACTCTCTCCCCTTCATTAGTTTAGTAGTAGGATTCGAAGTTAGGCAAAGCTTCAAGGAGGGCTTGTCTCCTTGGAAGGATCTTTTGGTAATTTACTATGAAGTTCTTTCCTTTATTCAAGTCTCATTATTTATATCGCAATGCATATGAACTAGAGTATAGTTATCCTCATGTTATATTCATATTATGCCAACTAGAGTATAGTTAGTAAGATGTGATAATTAACATGACTAACTTTAGGCTAATTGAATCATATTTTATTCTTGGAACGTAGTAGAACTAAGTTCGAGTGATGGTCCGTGTACCTTCGGGTTTACCTTTACTCTTGCCTCGCCGATCCGTAGGGTCGGGGTACCGAGGGGGTTTAGGTAGTTTTCTATAAACGTAAGCGTGGTGCTTAGGTCTATAGAGAATCATCCGGGAAATGCCGGCATCCCACCTGTAGTGAGGTAGGCGCAGAGAGGGTGACAACTCGTTCGTCCCTTCGCACTCCTCCACGTCCGGTGTCGGGTTGAGTCTTATCAAGTGTCACCGGCCGGCATATACCAGCGCGGGCATCTCCTCATCACTTTAGCCCATCTTTGCTATGAACCATGAATGACGTATGTAGACTATAGTCTGACGCATTGGCGATATTAGAATAGCCAACTCAACATAGATTTTTCCTTTAATGTTATTTTCTATTTATTCCTTCTAGTGCTCAAGAAGTGTGTGTGTCACCACTATCTCCAATATTATCGTCACTTACCCCCTCAGATATGATTAGTGGCTATCCATACATACATTGTGGGCTATCATCATCATATTAAATCTAAACCCGCCTTCCCATGGGAAAATATAAATGAACGATACCCGAATACTCCCGGTGAAATGCTACGATGATAGATCCGTGGCGCTTATGGTTGACCCTTGCAATATTCAATTTATCTATCACCCGACACTCTCTCGACGTTATCATTAAGGATAATATTTATTCTTAGTGATTGCGTTAAGAAATGTGTCACAAGCATCTCCGGCGCCGTTGTCGGGGATGGGTTCTAAACCTGTTTCTAGTAATTGCGCTAAGAAACGCCAACAAGCATTTCTCGGGCGCCGTTGCCGGGGAAGGCAAGGTTAAAAAAAATATTAATAAAGATGATCATAACCACATGTATGGATGATAGCCCTAATCTTTGCAGGCTAACTCTTTTTGTTTTCTTCCTGTTGTGGATGAAAACAGGGATAGTGTATGATCGGTCGCAACCCGCCGAATAACTTCGCCGACGATCCGTAGAGGCTACTCGGGAAGAGTCGGCTCGTGCCACTCCTCCCGCCATCACTCCCGAGGAGGTTGCACCTACCATCCAAGTACCATCTTCATCAACACTCATGGCCACCAAGACACTCCGTGACTACTCGTCCCCATCGTGGGCAATGTCCCGCTTGGCCCCCCGTGTCAACTTGGGCGACAAGAACTTTGAGTTAAGGACCGGCCTCATCACGATGGTACAAGCAAGTCCATTCTCATGGACGCCAAGCGAGGACGCAAATGCTCATCTCTAGAACTTGAGCCGTGCGACACAATCGTCATCATGACGCGGAGCCGATGCAATCAAAGTTCGCTTGTTTCCCTTCTCCCTTGTGGGGAAGGTGAAGCAATGGTTCTACAAGGACAAGGAGGTCAAGCCAAGACTTGGAGTAAATGCTCCACCGCATTCCTCGCAAGGTTCTTCCCAATGGGTAAAACCAATGCCCCCTGGGGCAAGAATTTCTAATTTTCAGCAGACAAAGAATGGAACCCATACCGTAGGCGTGGGAGAGGCCGCAAGAGTACATCCTCGCCCGCCCGCACCATGGCATGGAGAAGTGGCTCGTCCTTCGTCGAACTTCTACAATGGTCTTACGACCATGTCGAAGGGCCACATAGATGTTCCGTGCTGAGGGGCGTTCTTATCCCTCACCGTTGAGAAAGCGTAAGCGCATCGAGAAGATGATCGAGAACCAAGGTTGGGGAGAAGAACGGGCCCCTCGTGAAAAACACAAAAAAGGTATGCACACAAGAAAGGAGACAAATTTGCTTGCCGCAAAGATCGATCTCCTGATGAAAAGACTGGACGACCAAGCTCCGCCAAGCGGTGCTACACTCCCCATGGACTCACATAAGACATGTGAAGTCTCGTGGGAGAGGGTGGACATTCAAGAGGTTCTTGTCCCAAACTCGAAAGAAGTAGCCTACGCCAACAACGGATTTCGCCCGGTAATAACAATGGGTGGAACAATCGAAATCGCCCACAAGGAGGTAACATTTACAATTCTCGTTACAATTCCAATTTCAATCCTAATCAACCCTCCTTGAAAGATCTTGTTTACGGTCAAGCTAAAATTAATGAAAGTCTAAACAAGAAATTATCTTTCAATGACAAAATGCTTGAAAATGTAAACACAAAACTAGAAACCCTATCTTCTCAAGCAGAAAAGAATCAATTGAGCTTTAATAAAATGATAGAAACCCAAATAGCTCAATTAATCAAAGCAGCTTGCACCCAACATGGGAAAGGACTCACCGGCCGAGGGCCCCATTGAACTGCTAACATGGTAACAATAAACAACCGCGCCAGAAACGGGTTATACCGGATGTTGTTGTGGACTCACCTTTTGCGTAAAAGAAGGAGGATCCAGGGGAGCCCAACGATCACCGCTCAATAGGCCCATACACGCCGCAACGCCATCGTGATCTAGGGGCAAGTGTCAACATCATGTCAAAGAAGGCCAATGACACACTCCTACACTTCCCATTATCCCGCACCAAGACCAAACTCGTAATGGCGATCAAACAAGTAATAAAGCCGTAAGGGATTCTTCGAGACATTCTCGTAAGGGTGAAGGATAGCTACGCCCCCACGTACTTCATCGCCGCCGACATGGGAGAAGAAGATCACGTAGCATTGTTGTTGGGGAGACCGTTCCTCTACACAACAAACGCTACTATCCATGTTGGAAAGGGAAGGGTCGACTTCCGGGATTCAAGGACAGTGGTCCAATGCCTATTCAATGGATACAACCCGAAGAAATCCTTAAAAAGAAAAAGATTGAAGCCCAAGTAAAGACAAATCAAGGCAACAGACCCCGTGAAATGCATTTACAGACAAAACCAAAGAGGAAGTTGTACCTGTTCCTCGCCAAGGAGGAGGAACGCACCCCCCGCAACCCCGAAAAGATTCAAGAAGAAATAAAGTCACCATCGCCTACCACGCCACCATCCAAAAAATACAAAAGAAGGCATGGCGTGTGAAGCAGCCTAAAGGTAAGCTTCACTAAAGGTAAGAAATAAATATTTTCCTTCTATAAATTTATTTTCCTCATATTAAATTATTTTTAATATTTGAATTCAAAACCTCTTTAATTAATTAATTTCCTTTTATTACCATATTCTTTTAATATTTAAAAGAATTCCTTTTCATATTTTTTAATCCCATTGCCATATTTCCTATGTCAATTAAAATAAAATAATAATAATATAAATAAAATATATATATTGATAAGATTTTATAAACAAAACTTTATTCCAAAAAAAAAAATTTTAAACATTTATAAAATGAGAGAAAATGAAAAAACAAAAGTTTCGGTCGAACCCCGACCGTTGTACTGACCGCACAACGGCCGGATTCGACCGCTTGAACACACCCGCCAAAACAGGCGACAGAGGGCCCAGATGGGCCGGCCGCCGACATCGGCCGCCGCCGCGCTCCTATCACGGGCCAAACGGTCACGAAGCACTAGCCGCTGCCCCCGCCCGAAAGTGTCGGGGTGCATCGCGGCTATAAATTCACGAGGTGGCCGGAGAGCTTCCACCCCTCTCATTCTCACTCCCTCACTCTCTCATTTTGCTACTTGCTCACTTCTTGCACTCCACAAAGCATTCCCAAGCTCTAGTGCAAGAACACCAAAGACACTCTCTCTCACAAGCTCTCTCCCAAGTTCTCTCCAAGAGTAAGCACTTGTTTCCATTCCGTTCGCTTTTTGTTCGCTAACATGTTCGTGAAAAGCGCAAGCGCGATCAAGAAGGGCGTGAGAAGAAGCGCCGAGGTTTTCCCAAGGAAGTTCGGTGCACACTTCGACAACGCCGGCATACGAAGAAGACGCACCCTCACAAGAGCAAGAGCAAGAACAAGCACCCACGGGATGACGATCGAGGAAGCCGATGCACCGCACCCTCGACCGAAGGAGAACGGGAGATGCAAGCCTACAACATCCTCAAGAACCGAGACTTCGCCCTCCCGCCTCTCGCTTCCCCAACGACGCCCCTCGAAAAACTAGGTATGGATAACGAATTCCCCATCATTTGAAAGTCGCCGATGGTCCGATTGCTCCCCGGATGAGCTGTGCTCTTGCCTCCTCACCATCCAATTTTTAGGATCTTTGGAAGTTCATGATCGTGGTGTTAGTTTCAGACTTTTTAGTAAATACTACTATTACACTTGGCAAGAACTGGCTAGGGCACATAGGCTTTGATGCTAAGAAATGTTGCACAAACTTAGTCGCTTGCTCTACTGCATTTTAATCGTGTCGCTTTTTTTCACTCGAGATCTCCACCATAGTTCCTACAGCATCCTAGGTTTCGGCCCTTCAAATGCCAACATACATCATCCAACATTAAAATTCATGCAAAAATGGATTGCCATAACTTTGTTTCCTAGGCATGAATTTCACCGCCTCTTAGATGTTGAGATGCAATGCCTCTATGCCATAGTTCACAAGAGAAAAATTGCCCCCAGAAAAAGAAATCATAAAATGCATGCTTAGCAATTTTAAACAATCCACACCGCTTATTGTACCTCTCTTGTGACAAGGATTGCTAGTAACATTGGTGCATTGGAAGGCGAGAATGTCACATACCTAGATACTCCACCTCCGAAATTTCATTATCACACCCGATACAAGGGCACATAATAAAATTTGATGAGAATGACCACGAGAAGATTATTTATTATTTTTCGATATATAAATGAGATTCCGCCTCCCTAACCCGAACTCTCATTATATAAATCCCCATCACTCACCTTCGCCTCTAGTTGAGCTAGACGGCACGCAGGAGTTCTCAGGTCTCGCAGTCATCACGGCGGAGAGCTACGGCGCAGGCTAGTGGTTCACAGATGCCGCAGCCTCACACCGCACCGGCCCACACCCGGGTTCTTTACACCAACGCTGAACCCGGCTCACACCGACCTTCCAAAGATGAGGGGATGTTCACACCCCATCCGCACTGGCAGGGAGGGTCAACATGGCATGAGACACACACGTTGTCCTCCGACCGAAGGGATGCCACCACCACGCCATCACTCTACGGTGGGACCCCAGAGCGCCCAAGAGATCAACACCCGACTCGAATGTGGAACTCCGCACAGTGAGATTGCGCAGCCACTCACCTTTGTTTTGTGCGTGGTTTCCGATCAACGCCATCGCCAGCACTGCAAACACCAAGCGTAGGAGGCGAACGGAGACGGCAGAGCACGAGGCAATGATGGCATTCTCGCACCACATGGGGTACTACCCCCTAACCCATAGGCCATCAGCTAGCTTGGGGAGGACCCCCCACGGAGGTAAGTACCTACCTCCCCTATCATTTTATTTTATCCCTTAAATTTTCATTTTCATTTTCCTTTAAAAATATATATATATATATGAAAGAACAAAAATATGATTCCACTTCAATATGTAGTATAAGGATGCTTAATTTCTATGAAGTTGAAATGATGAATAGTTGCTCTGTCTATAGTTCAATTTGCACCTAGTTCATAACATTGTATTCCCCAATGTTTAAGTTTATTGGCTTAACTTGTCTTGTCCTAAAAACTTAATGATTTGTGGGTATGCAAACACATGATTCTTCTCTAAGCTATTGCCGGATATGATATGGTAAAAATAGAATCTACTATGATTTTGTTCTAAGAGAGATTCATCGCTCGGAGAAAAATTTCCAAAATTCCTTAATGATCAAAATTCTCATGATAACCTATGTGAGACACACGTCATACGCTTTTGATCAAGATTCACATTGCCAAAAATAGGTTATGGGCTAAGCTAGAAAAAATGGACGTGTGTCCGAAAAATAAAAACAATGGGTACTTCGATCGATACCCGCCTCTAAAAAAAAAGAAGAAGGAGAAGAATAATGGACAAGTGTCCGAGGGCTAGTAGAGCCCACTTCTCTAAAAAGAAATAAGAGCTAGCCCATACCTTATCAAAAAAGAAATAAAATTTCACTTGCACATCTTGATCAAGGCTTATGACTTGTTTCTCCTTATGGTTTGCACACTGAGATGATTTAAGGAATCATTACAAAAATCTCCGCATGAATAATCAATCAAAGAATGAATGACTAGTGTTTCTATGAAAACCGTTCTATCTTGCAATAACCCAAGGGTTTGGAGAATGTTATAAGCCCCATATGATTTAAGTAAACAAGGATAGATAAAAATACCAATTTATTTAAACAACGGAAGAATACTTTATTATGAGCATGGTACATTTTGAAATATATCGGCATTGTAGCAACTCCCCGATCAACAACCAAACACTTAGCTATTTGCTCGGGGGAGCAAAGGTTAAGCTTAGGGGACTTGTTGGCGGTCATTATCGAGTATATTATACCGCCAACTTATATCCAATTCTTGAGAAAGGGGCAAACTTATGATACATACACCTTTACTTCTAACCTAGTTCCACTTGTATTCGTAGAAATTATGTCTTGCGTATATAAAAGTGGAAATGTGTACAAAGTCGCCAAATAAATTAGAAAGCGTATTGAATAAAAGACGCCAAGGAGTGGATCAATCAAGAGGACCAAACCCTCACAAGACAATTTGGCCCATGCACCACCATAGGCCCAACATGTGAATGACAAAACGCAGCGAGAGAGGAAGGTCGAGGCCCCGGGAGGCCTGCCATCAAGGGCGGCGCATTATTTCGGCCAAAGTTCCCGCCCTTTTCCTCAAGGCGGTTTGGAGCGATCTTCAAGCGGGCGGTTGCATGGGGTGCAAAGTTTCGTTCCCGCCAAGAATAGCTCGAAGCAAGGAGAGCCCTCCATTCCCTCCTCCTCTCCACTATATAAAGAGAGGCACTCCTCACACACAAAACACACAACACACTACACATCACATTGTTACATTCTCACCTTGAGCATCACTCTCTCCCTTCATTAGTTTAGTAGTAGGATTCGAGTTAGGCAAAGCTTCAAGGAGGGCTTGTCTCCTTGGAAGGATCTTTTGGTAATTTACTATGAAGTTCTTTCCTTTATTCAAGTCTCATTATTTATATCGCAATGCATATGAACTAGAGTATAGTTATCCTCATGTTATATTCATATTATGCCAACTAGAGTATAGTTAGTAAGATGTGATAATTAACATGACTAACTTTAGGCTAATTGAATCATATTTTATTCTTGGAACGTAGTAGAACTAAGTTCGAGTGATGGTCCGTGTACCTTCGGGTTTACCTTTACTCTTGCCTGTCGATCCGTAGGGTCGGGTACCGAGGGGTTTAGGTAGTTTTCTATAAACGTAAGCGTGGTGCTTAGGTCTATAGAGAATCATCTGGGAAATGCCGCATCCCACCTGTAGTGAGGTAGGCGCGCAGGGTGACAACTCGTTCGTCCCTTCGCACTCCTCCACGTCCGGGTGTCGGGTTGGAGTCTTATCAAGTGTCACCGGCCGGGTATATACCAGCGCCGGCATCTCCTCATCACTTTAGCCCATCTTTGCTATGAACCATGAATGACGATGTAGACTATAGTCCGACGCATTGGCGATATTAGAATAGCCAACTCAACATAGATTTTTCCTTTAATGTTATTTTCTATTTATTCCTTCTAGTGCTCAAGAAGTGTGTGTGTCACCACTATCTCCAATATTATCGCCACTTACCCCCAGTATATGATTAGTGGCTATCCATACATACATTGTGGGCTATCATCATCATATTAAATCTAAACCCGCTTCCCATGGGAAAATATAAATGAACGATACCCGAATACTCCCGGTGAAATGCTACGATGATAGATCCGCGCCATGGTTGACCCTTGCAATATTCAATTTATCTATCACCGACACTCTCGACGTTATCATTAAGGATAATATTTATTCTTAGTGATTGCGTTAAGAAATGTCGCCAGCATTTCGGCGCCGCTGCCGGGATGGGTTCTAAAACCTCGCTTTCTAGTAATTGCGCTTAAGAAACGCCAACATCCTTGCTCTCGTGTTTCACGTGGATAACACCGGCGCCGCCACGCCGACGCATCGCGTCTCGATTTTGGCGGAGATCGGCGCTTACACGGCGGCGACGATGGCTGCACCGAGTACCGCTCGAGTGCAAAGCCCGTGGGACAGGTAATGGGAGTGTTGCGCGGGCGACTTGGTGATGCCCCATGCGTAGAGGAAACTTCTTCCTCGCTCGCCCAACCGCCGCCTCGCCAGATTCGGCACGGTGCGATGGTCGATAGGTGCGGCTTCATGGATGGCCGGGTGCCGGGAGTATGGGAGCCGTATAACTGCTCTAGCAGCGAGGAGTGTAGGATCCGCGCTGAGTGCCATAGGTTCTTCCTTGGTGCAAGGTGGGTATGAGTAGGTAGTGGTCTTGCATGAATCAATACGTGTTATTGAGTAGTATATGTTTTTTTGAAGATAACGGGAGGGGTTCTCCCCTACTTTGACTTTATTGTGTATATGTTGGGCCGTATATATGTGGTAATTCGTTCTTCGTGTTATATTCATGTTCAAGCATTCCCGCCAAGATGCGACCACGCAAAGAATGGCCGCCGCGAACTCTCCCCTTGGCACCGTGTGCCGAGGTGCTACTAGATTTAGGCCCCGTTTGATCCTGATTCTAGATTTTAAAAATCACGGATTCTAGTTGGTTTTTCAAAATCCAATTTGTTGTTTGGATCATGTGATTCTAGCATCCCATTTCACCTATTTTTTCCCCTCGCACTCCATTATGCCCTTTGCACTTTATGAGGCTAAAATAGTAAGGCCCGTTTGGTAGATTCTAGATTTTAAAATCTAGAATCTAAACCAAATGGACTTTATGAACCAAACGGGCCCTAAATTGTCACCCGTAATCAGCTAGAAGTCGCTCTTACATTGATTTTGGATTCTTGCAATCTTTACAGACGCCTTCACGATTTCCTTCTGGCTGCCTAATCGGGTTGTGTGTCCGCCGCCGACCTCCCCCAGCCGGAGTGCACCGGGCTACGCCCCACATTATTTATATCGTTCACATCTCTTCGCCACCGCCGAGCCGCCCCACTCATAAAATCCTACTACATCTCCCCGCACCGCATTTGCCGCCACCTCTCTTCA
>JADLZK010011858.1:0-96306 GCA_015847255.1 Hyparrhenia diplandra | reverse complement strand
GGCTTCCTATGTACCTTTAAATTATGCGTTCCCTTCTTGTTTTTGGTTCGTAGGTCGACATAGAGATTTTAGATGGAATTCAAGATTTCACTCTCAACAAGTGCTACTTTGAGGCCTATGGCAAGTGATTCTTAGAAAAACTCTCTAATGGTCCACTTGTTCAAATTTAGGTTTTCTAGGGTGAGGCATTTGATTCCACAACAGCGTGAAAAAAGTCTAGCTTCGATGCTATCGCCGGATTGGAAACTTCTCTTTGTTTGTAGTTCGCGCTGAAATCAACGCCCGGCGGTATCCCTAATGTCACATCGAGAAACATATATTAGCGGTTGGGGAAACGCAATGTAATTGATCCTACCATCATCTAACCTATCCACCCCAACTTCCTATGTACCTTTAGGTGTCGTTCCCCTTCTTGTTTTAGGTTCGTTTGTGCGACATAGAGATTTTTCGATGGAATTCAAGATTTCACTCTCAACAAGTGCTACTTTGAGGCCTATGGCAAGTGATTCATAGAAAAACTCTCTAATGGTCCACTTGTTCAAATTTAGGTTTTCTAGGGTGAGGCATTTGATTCCACAACCGCCAAAAAAGTCTAGCTTCGATGCTATCGCGGTTTGGAAACTTCTCTTTGTTTGTAGTTAGTTGCTTTGAATCAACGCCCGGCCGTCCCTAATGTCACATCGAGAAACATATATTAGCGGTTGGGGAGCGCAATGTAATTGATCCTACCATCATCTAACCTATCCACCCCAACTTCCTATGTACCTTTCATGTGGTTCCCCTTCTTGTTTTAGGTTAGTTTGTGCGACATAGAGATTTTTAGATGGAATTCCAAGATTTCACTCTCAACAAGTGCTACTTTGAGGCCTATGGCAAGTGATTCATAGAAAAACTCTCTAATGGTCCACTTGTTCAAATTTAGGTTTTCTAGGGTGAGGCATTTGATTCCACAACCGCGAAAAGTCTAGCTTCGATGCTATGGCGGTTTGGAAACTTCTCTTTGTTTGTAGTTAAATTGCTGAAATCAACGCCCGGCGATCCCTAATGTCACATCGAAAACATATATTAGCGGTTGGGGAGCGCCAATGTAATTGATCCTACCATCATCTAACCTATCCACCCCAACTTCCTATGTACCTTTCATATGCGTTCCCCTTCTTGTTTTAGGTTCGTTGGGTCGACATAGAGATTTTTGATGGAATTCAAGATTTCACTCTCAACAAGTGCTACTTTGAGGCCTATGGCAAGTGATTCATAGAAAAACTCTCTAATGGTCCACTTGTTCAAATTTAGGTTCTCTAGGGTGAGGCATTTGATTCCACAACCGTGAAAAAGTCTAGCTTCGATGCTATCGCCGGGATTGGAAACTTCTCTTTGTTTGTAGTTCGTCTTGAAATCAACGCCCGGCCGGTCCCTAATGTCACATCGAGAAACATATATTAGCGGTTGGGGAGCGCAATGTAATTGATCCTACCATCATCTAACCTATCCACCCCAACTTCCTATGTACCTTTCGGTATGGTTCCCCTTCTTGTTTTTGGTTAGGTATTTGGTGCGACATAGAGATTTTTAGATGGAATTCCAAGATTTCACTCTCAACAAGTGCTACTTTGAGGCCTATGGCAAGTGATTCATAGAAAAACTCTCTAATGGTCCACTTGTTCAAATTTAGGTTCTCTAGGGTGAGGCATTTGATTCCACAACCGTGAAAAAGTCTAGCTTCGATGCTATCGCGGGTTTGGAAACTTCTCTTTGTTTGTAGTTCCGCGCTGAAATCAACGCCCGGCCGTCCCTAATGTCACATCGAAACATATATTAGCGGTTGGGGAGCGCAATGTAATTGATCCTACCATCATCTAACCTATCCACCCCAACTTCCTATGTACCTTTAGGTATGGTTTTCCCCTTCTTGTTTTAGGTTCGTTTGGTGCGACATAGAGATTTTCGATGGAATTCAAGATTTCCTCTCAACAAGTGCTACTTTGAGGCCTATGGCAAGTGATTCATAGAAAAACTCTCTAATGGTCCACTTGTTCAAATTTAGGTTCTCTAGGGTGAGGCATTTGATTCCACAACCGTGAAAAAGTCTAGCTTCGATGCTATCGTCGCGGTTTGGAAACTTCTCTTTGTTTTTGTAGTTCAGCGCTTTGAAATCAACGCCCGGCCGTCCCTAATGTCACATCGAAAAATATATATTAGCGGTTGGGGAGCGCAATGTAATTGATCCTACCATCATCTAACCTATCCACCCCAACTTCCTATGTACCTTTAGGTTATGTCGTTCCCCTTCTTGTTTTAGGTTCGTTTGGTGCGACATAGAGATTTTTTCGATGGAATTCCAAGATTTCACTCTCAACAAGTGCTACTTTGAGGCCTATGGCAAGTGATTCATAGAAAAACTCTCTAATGGTCCACTTGTTCAAATTTAGGTTCTCTAGGGTGAGGCATTTGATTCCACAACCGCCAAAAAAGTCTAGCTTCGATGCTATCGCCGGTTGGAAACTTCTCTTTGTTTGTAGTTCGGCTGAAATCAACGCCCGGCCGATCCCTAATGTCACATCGAGAAACATATATTAGCGGTTGGGGAGCGCAATGTAATTGATCCTACCATCATCTAACCTATCCACCCCAACTTCCTATGTACCTTTTAGGTAATGGTTTCCCCTTCTTGTTTTGGTTCGTTTTGGTGCGACATAGAGATTTTTGATGGAATTCAAGATTTCACTCTCAACAAGTGCTACTTTGAGGCCTATGGCAAGTGATTCATAGAAAAACTCTCTAATGGTCCACTTGTTCAAATTTAGGTTCTCTAGGGTGAGGCATTTGATTCCACAACCGCGAAAAAGTCTAGCTTCGATGCTATCGCGGTTTGGAAACTTCTCTTTGTTTTTGTAGTTAGTTGAAATCAACGCCCGGCCGGTCCCTAATGTCACATCGAGAAACATATATTAGCGGTTGGGGAGCGCAATGTAATTGATCCTACCATCATCTAACCTATCCACCCCAACTTCCTATGTACCTTTAGGTATTAATGGTTCCCCTTCTTGTTTTGGTTAGGTAGGTGCGACATAGAGATTTTTCGATGGAATTCAAGATTTCACTCTCAACAAGTGCTACTTTGAGGCCTATGGCAAGTGATTCATAGAAAAACTCTCTAATGGTCCACTTGTTCAAATTTAGGTTCTCTAGGGTGAGGCATTTGATTCCACAACCGTGAAAAGTCTAGCTTCGATGCTATCGCCGGTTTGGAAACTTCTCTTTGTTTGTAGTTGGCGCTGAAATCAACGCCCGGCCGGTCCCTAATGTCACATCGAGAAACATATATTAGCGGTTGGGAGCGCGCAATGTAATTGATCCTACCATCATCTAACCTATCCACCCCAACTTCCTATGTACCTTTTAGGTATGGATTCCCCTTCTTGTTTTAGGTTAGGTAGGTGCGACATAGAGATTTTTGATGGAATTCAAGATTTCCTCTCAACAAGTGCTACTTTGAGGCCTATGGCAAGTGATTCATAGAAAAACTCTCTAATGGTCCACTTGTTCAAATTTAGGTTCTCTAGGGTGAGGCATTTGATTCCACAACCGCCAAAAAGTCTAGCTTCGATGCTATCGCGGGTTTGGAAACTTCTCTTTGTTTGTAGTTCGTTCTGAAATCAACGCCCGGCCGGTCCCTAATGTCACATCGAGAAAACATATATTAGCGGTTGGGGGAGCGCAATGTAATTGATCCTACCATCATCTAACCTATCCACCCCAACTTCCTATGTACCTTTCATTATGGTTCCCCTTCTTGTTTTAGTTTCGTTTTGGGACGACATAGAGATTTTTCGATGGAATTCAAGATTTCACTCTCAACAAGTGCTACTTTGAGGCCTATGGCAAGTGATTCATAGAAAAACTCTCTAATGGTCCACTTGTTCAAATTTAGGTTTCTAGGGTGAGGCATTTGATTCCACAACCGTGAAAAAGTCTAGCTTCGATGCTATGGCGGGTTTGGAAACTTCTCTTTGTTTGTAGTTCGTGCTGAAATCAACGCCCGGCCGATCCCTAATGTCACATCGAAAACATATATTAGCGGTTGGGGGCGCGCAATGTAATTGATCCTACCATCATCTAACCTATCCACCCCAACTTCCTATGTACCTTTAGGTATGGATTCCCCTTCTTGTTTTAGGTTAGGTAGGTGGACACATAGAGATTTTTGATGGAATTCAAGATTTCACTCTCAACAAGTGCTACTTTGAGGCCTATGGCAAGTGATTCATAGAAAAACTCTCTAATGGTCCACTTGTTCAAATTTAGGTTCTCTAGGGTGAGGCATTTGATTCCACAACCGCGAAAAAAGTCTAGCTTCGATGCTATCGCGGTTTGGAAACTTCTCTTTGTTTGTAGTTATTTGCTGAAATCAACGCCCGGCCGGTCCCTAATGTCACATCGAGAAACATATATTAGCGGTTGGGGAGCGCAATGTAATTGATCCTACCATCATCTAACCTATCCACCCCAACTTCCTATGTACCTTTAGGTATGGTTCCCCTTCTTGTTTTTTGGGTTAGGTTGGTGCGACATAGAGATTTTTCGATGGAATTCAAGATTTCACTCTCAACAAGTGCTACTTTGAGGCCTATGGCAAGTGATTCATAGAAAAACTCTCTAATGGTCCACTTGTTCAAATTTAGGTTTTCTAGGGTGAGGCATTTGATTCCACAACCGTGAAAAAGTCTAGCTTCGATGCTATGCGCGGTTTGGAAACTTCTCTTTGTTTGTAGTTCGCGCTGAAATCAACGCCCGGCCGATCCCTAATGTCACATCGAGAAACATATATTAGCGGTTGGGGAGCGCAATGTAATTGATCCTACCATCATCTAACCTATCCACCCCAACTTCCTATGTACCTTTAGGTATGGATTCCCCTTCTTGTTTTAGGGTTCGTTGGTGCGACATAGAGATTTTTCGATGGAATTCAAGATTTCACTCTCAACAAGTGCTACTTTGAGGCCTATGGCAAGTGATTCATAGAAAAACTCTCTAATGGTCCACTTGTTCAAATTTAGGTTCTCTAGGGTGAGGCATTTGATTCCACAACCGCCAAAAAGTCTAGCTTCGATGCTATCGCGGGGTTGGAAACTTCTCTTTGTTTTTGTAGTTAGTCTTTGAAATCAACGCCCGGCCGGTCCCTAATGTCACATCGAGAAACATATATTAGCGGTTGGGGAGCGCAATGTAATTGATCCTACCATCATCTAACCTATCCACCCCAACTTCCTATGTACCTTTAGGTAATGGATTCCCCTTCTTGTTTTAGGTTAGGTAGGTGCGACATAGAGATTTTTGATGGAATTCAAGATTTCACTCTCAACAAGTGCTACTTTGAGGCCTATGGCAAGTGATTCATAGAAAAACTCTCTAATGGTCCACTTGTTCAAATTTAGGTTCTCTAGGGTGAGGCATTTGATTCCACAACCGTGAAAAAGTCTAGCTTCGATGCTATCGCGGGATTTGGAAACTTCTCTTTGTTTGTAGTTATTGCTGAAATCAACGCCCGGCCGGTCCCTAATGTCACATCGAGAAACATATATTAGCGGTTGGGGAGCGCAATGTAATTGATCCTACCATCATCTAACCTATCCACCCCAACTTCCTATGTACCTTTTAGGTATGGTTCCCCTTCTTGTTTTGGTTAGGTAGGTGCGACATAGAGATTTTTCGATGGAATTCCAAGATTTCACTCTCAACAAGTGCTACTTTGAGGCCTATGGCAAGTGATTCATAGAAAAACTCTCTAATGGTCCACTTGTTCAAATTTAGGTTCTCTAGGGTGAGGCATTTGATTCCAACAACCGAAAAAGTCTAGCTTCGATGCTATGCGCCGGTTTGGAAACTTCTCTTTGTTTGTAGTTAGGCGCTGAAATCAACGCCCGGCCGGTCCCTAATGTCACATCGAGAAACATATATTAGCGGTTGGGGAGCGCAATGTAATTGATCCTACCATCATCTAACCTATCCACCCCCAACTTCCTATGTACCTTTTCAGGTAATGGTTCCCCTTCTTGTTTTGGTTAGTTTGGTGGACATAGAGATTTTTTCGATGGAATTCAAGATTTCACTCTCAACAAGTGCTACTTTGAGGCCTATGGCAAGTGATTCATAGAAAAACTCTCTAATGGTCCACTTGTTCAAATTTAGGTTCTCTAGGGTGAGGCATTTGATTCCACAACCGCAAAAAGTCTAGCTTCGATGCTATCGCGGGTTGGAAACTTCTCTTTGTTTGTAGTTGGCGCTGAAATCAACGCCCGGCCGTCCCTAATGTCACATCGAAACATATATTAGCGGTTGGGGGAGCGCAATGTAATTGATCCTACCATCATCTAACCTATCCACCCCAACTTCCTATGTACCTTTAGGTAATGGATTTCCCCTTCTTGTTTTTTTGTTAGTAGGTGCGACATAGAGATTTTTCGATGGAATTCAAGATTTCACTCTCAACAAGTGCTACTTTGAGGCCTATGGCAAGTGATTCATAGAAAAACTCTCTAATGGTCCACTTGTTCAAATTTAGGTTCTCTAGGGTGAGGCATTTGATTCCACAACCGCCAAAAAGTCTAGCTTCGATGCTATCGCGGTTTGGAAACTTCTCTTTGTTTTGTAGTTAGCGCTGAAATCAACGCCCGGCCGATCCCTAATGTCACATCGAGAAACATATATTAGCGGTTGGGGGAGCGCAATGTAATTGATCCTACCATCATCTAACCTATCCACCCCAACTTCCTATGTACCTTTTAGGTATGGATTCCCCTTCTTGTTTTAGGTTAGTTTGGTTGCGACATAGAGATTTTTTGATGGAATTCAAGATTTCACTCTCAACAAGTGCTACTTTGAGGCCTATGGCAAGTGATTCATAGAAAAACTCTCTAATGGTCCACTTGTTCAAATTTAGGTTCTCTAGGGTGAGGCATTTGATTCCACAACCGCGAAAAAAGTCTAGCTTCGATGCTATCGCGGTTTGGAAACTTCTCTTTGTTTTTGTAGTTCGGCGCTGAAATCAACGCCCGGCCGAGTCCCTAATGTCACATCGAGAAACATATATTAGCGGTTGGGGAGCGCAATGTAATTGATCCTACCATCATCTAACCTATCCACCCCAACTTCCTATGTACCTTTTTAGGTATGGTTCCCCTTCTTGTTTTTTAGGTTAGGTAGGTGCGACATAGAGATTTTTGATGGAATTCAAAGATTTCACTCTCAACAAGTGCTACTTTGAGGCCTATGGCAAGTGATTCATAGAAAAACTCTCTAATGGTCCACTTGTTCAAATTTAGGTTCTCTAGGGTGAGGCATTTGATTCCACAACCGTGAAAAGTCTAGCTTCGATGCTATGCATCGGTTTGGAAACTTCTCTTTGTTTGTAGTTAGCGCTGAAATCAACGCCCGGCCGATCCCTAATGTCACATCGAGAAATATATATTAGCGGTTGGGGAGCGCAATGTAATTGATCCTACCATCATCTAACCTATCCACCCCAACTTCCTATGTACCTTTAGGTTATGGATTCCCCTTCTTGTTTTGGTTCGTTTGGTGCGACATAGAGATTTTTCGATGGAATTCAAGATTTCACTCTCAACAAGTGCTACTTTGAGGCCTATGGCAAGTGATTCATAGAAAAACTCTCTAATGGTCCACTTGTTCAAATTTAGGTTCTCTAGGGTGAGGCATTTGATTCCACAACCGCCAAAAAGTCTAGCTTCGATGCTATCGCCGGTTTGGAAACTTCTCTTTGTTTGTAGTTAAGCTGAAATCAACGCCCGGCCGATCCCTAATGTCACATCGAGAAATATATATTAGCGGTTGGGGAGCGCAATGTAATTGATCCTACCATCATCTAACCTATCCACCCCAACTTCCTATGTACCTTTAGGTAATGGTTCCCCTTCTTGTTTTTTTAGTTAGGTAGGTGGACATAGAGATTTTTTGATGGAATTCCAGATTTCACTCTCAACAAGTGCTACTTTGAGGCCTATGGCAAGTGATTCATAGAAAAACTCTCTAATGGTCCACTTGTTCAAATTTAGGTTCTCTAGGGTGAGGCATTTGATTCCACAACCGCAAAAAAAAGTCTAGCTTCGATGCTATCGCGGTTTGGAAACTTCTCTTTGTTTGTAGTTAGGCTGAAATCAACGCCCGGCCGATCCCTAATGTCACATCGAGAAACATATATTAGCGGTTGGGGAGCGCAATGTAATTGATCCTACCATCATCTAACCTATCCACCCCAACTTCCTATGTACCTTTAGGTATTGGTTCCCCTTCTTGTTTTGGTTCGTAGGTGCGACATAGAGATTTTTCGATGGAATTCCAAGATTTCACTCTCAAACAAGTGCTACTTTGAGGCCTATGGCAAGTGATTCATAGAAAAACTCTCTAATGGTCCACTTGTTCAAATTTAGGTTCTCTAGGGTGAGGCATTTGATTCCACAACCGTGAAAAAGTCTAGCTTCGATGCTATCGCGGTTTGGAAACTTCTCTTTGTTTGTAGTTGGCGAAATCAACGCCCGGCCGGTCCCTAATGTCACATCGAGAAACATATATTAGCGGTTGGGGAGCGCAATGTAATTGATCCTACCATCATCTAACCTATCCACCCCAACTTCCTATGTACCTTTTAGGTATGGTTCCCCTTCTTGTTTTAGGTTTAGGTAGGTGCGACATAGAGATTTTCGATGGAATTCAAGATTTCACTCTCAACAAGTGCTACTTTGAGGCCTATGGCAAGTGATTCATAGAAAAACTCTCTAATGGTCCACTTGTTCAAATTTAGGTTCTCTAGGGTGAGGCATTTGATTCCACAACCGTGAAAAAGTCTAGCTTCGATGCTATGCGCGGGTTGGAAACTTCTCTTTGTTTGTAGTTGTTTGGCTGAAATCAACGCCCGGCCGATCCCTAATGTCACATCGAGAAACATATATTAGCGGTTGGGGAGCGCAATGTAATTGATCCTACCATCATCTAACCTATCCACCCCAACTTCCTATGTACCTTTTAGGTAATGGTTCCCCTTCTTGTTTTGGGTTTAGGTTTGGTGCGACATATAGAGATTTTTCGATGGAATTCAAGATTTCACTCTCAACAAGTGCTACTTTGAGGCCTATGGCAAGTGATTCATAGAAAAACTCTCTAATGGTCCACTTGTTCAAATTTAGGTTCTCTAGGGTGAGGCATTTGATTCCACAACCGCGAAAAAAAGTCTAGCTTCGATGCTATCGCGGGACTGGAAACTTCTCTTTGTTTGTAGTTAGTTTGCTGAAATCAACGCCCGGCCGGTCCCTAATGTCACATCGAAAACATATATTATTAGCGGTTGGGGAGCGCAATGTAATTGATCCTACCATCATCTAACCTATCCACCCCCAACTTCCTATGTACCTTTAGGTATGGTTTCCCTTCTTGTTTTTTTTAGTTTGGTGCGACATACATAGAGATTTTCGATGGAATTCAAGATTTCACTCTCAACAAGTGCTACTTTGAGGCCTATGGCAAGTGATTCATAGAAAAACTCTCTAATGGTCCACTTGTTCAAATTTAGGTTCTCTAGGGTGAGGCATTTGATTCCACAACCGCGAAAAGTCTAGCTTCGATGCTATCGCGGTTTGGAAACTTCTCTTTGTTTGTAGTTTCGCGCTGAAATCAACGCCCGGCGGTCCCTAATGTCACATCGAGAAACATATATTAGCGGTTGGGGAGCGCAATGTAATTGATCCTACCATCATCTAACCTATCCACCCCAACTTCCTATGTACCTTTAGGTATGGTTCCCCTTCTTGTTTTTTGGTTAGGTTTAGTGCGACATAGAGATTTTTGATGGAATTCAAGATTTCACTCTCAACAAGTGCTACTTTGAGGCCTATGGCAAGTGATTCATAGAAAAACTCTCTAATGGTCCACTTGTTCAAATTTAGGTTCTCTAGGGTGAGGCATTTGATTCCACAACCGTGAAAAAGTCTAGCTTCGATGCTATCGCCGGTTTGGAAACTTCTCTTTGTTTGTAGTTCGCGCTGAAATCAACGCCCGGCCGATCCCTAATGTCACATCGAGAAATATATATTAGCGGTTGGGGAGCGCAATGTAATTGATCCTACCATCATCTAACCTATCCACCCCAACTTCCTATGTACCTTTAGGTATGGTTCCCCTTCTTGTTTTTTGGTTCGTTAGGTGCGACATAGAGATTTTTTCGATGGAATTCAAGATTTCACTCTCAACAAGTGCTACTTTGAGGCCTATGGCAAGTGATTCATAGAAAAACTCTCTAATGGTCCACTTGTTCAAATTTAGGTTCTCTAGGGTGAGGCATTTGATTCCACAACCGCGAAAAAGTCTAGCTTCGATGCTATCGCGGTTTGGAAACTTCTCTTTGTTTTGTAGTTCGCGCTGAAATCAACGCCCGGCCGATCCCTAATGTCACATCGAAAAACATATATTAGCGGTTGGGGAGCGCAATGTAATTGATCCTACCATCATCTAACCTATCCACCCCAACTTCCTATGTACCTTTTAGGTAATGGATTCCCCTTCTTGTTTTGGTTCGTAGGTGCGACATAGAGATTTTCGATGGAATTCAAGATTTCACTCTCAAACAAGTGCTACTTTGAGGCCTATGGCAAGTGATTCATAGAAAAACTCTCTAATGGTCCACTTGTTCAAATTTAGGTTCTCTAGGGTGAGGCATTTGATTCCACAACCGTGAAAAAGTCTAGCTTCGATGCTATCGCCGGACTGGAAACTTCTCTTTGTTTGTAGTTAGCGCTGAAATCAACGCCCGGCCGGTCCCTAATGTCACATCGAGAAACATATATTAGCGGTTGGGGAGCGCAATGTAATTGATCCTACCATCATCTAACCTATCCACCCCAACTTCCTATGTACCTTTAGGTAATGGATTCCCCTTCTTGTTTTGGGTTAGGTTGGTGCGACATAGAGATTTTTCGATGGAATTCAAGATTTCACTCTCAACAAGTGCTACTTTGAGGCCTATGGCAAGTGATTCATAGAAAAACTCTCTAATGGTCCACTTGTTCAAATTTAGGTTCTCTAGGGTGAGGCATTTGATTCCACAACCGTGAAAAAGTCTAGCTTCGATGCTATCGCGGGACTTGAAACTTCTCTTTGTTTGTAGTTAAGCGCTGAAATCAACGCCCGGCCGATCCCTAATGTCACATCGAGAAACATATATTATTATTGGTTGGGGAGCGCAATGTAATTGATCCTACCATCATCTAACCTATCCACCCCAACTTCCTATGTACCTTTAGGTATGGTTCCCCCTTCTTGTTTTTTAGGTTAGGTAGGTGCGACATAGAGATTTTTCGATGGAATTCAAGATTTCACTCTCAACAAGTGCTACTTTGAGGCCTATGGCAAGTGATTCATAGAAAAACTCTCTAATGGTCCACTTGTTCAAATTTAGGTTCTCTAGGGTGAGGCATTTGATTCCACAACCGTGAAAAAGTCTAGCTTCGATGCTATCGTCGGTTTGGAAACTTCTCTTTGTTTGTAGTTAGCTGAAATCAACGCCCGGCCGTCCCTAATGTCACATCGAGAAACATATATTAGCGGTTGGGGAGCGCAATGTAATTGATCCTACCATCATCTAACCTATCCACCCCAACTTCCTATGTACCTTTAGGTATGGTTTCCCCTTCTTGTTTTAGGTTAGGTAGGTGTCGACATAGAGATTTTTCGATGGAATTCAAGATTTCACTCTCAACAAGTGCTACTTTGAGGCCTATGGCAAGTGATTCATAGAAAAACTCTCTAATGGTCCACTTGTTCAAATTTAGGTTCTCTAGGGTGAGGCATTTGATTCCACAACCGTGAAAAAGTCTAGCTTCGATGCTATCGCGGTTTGGAAACTTCTCTTTGTTTGTAGTTAGTTGCTGAAATCAACGCCCGGCCGATCCCTAATGTCACATCGAGAAACATATATTAGCGGTTGGGGAGCGCAATGTAATTGATCCTACCATCATCTAACCTATCCACCCCCAACTTCCTATGTACCTTTAGGTATGCGTTCCCCTTCTTGTTTTGGGTTAGTTTGAGGTGCGACATAGAGATTTTTCGATGGAATTCAAGATTTCCTCTCAACAAGTGCTACTTTGAGGCCTATGGCAAGTGATTCATAGAAAAACTCTCTAATGGTCCACTTGTTCAAATTTAGGTTCTCTAGGGTGAGGCATTTGATTCCACAACCGTGAAAAAAGTCTAGCTTCGATGCTATCGCGGGTTTGGAAACTTCTCTTTGTTTGTAGTTAGGCTGAAATCAACGCCCGGCCGGTCCCTAATGTCACATCGAGAAACATATATTAGCGGTTGGGGAGCGCAATGTAATTGATCCTACCATCATCTAACCTATCCACCCCAACTTCCTATGTACCTTTAGGTATGGTTCCCCTTCTTGTTTTGGGTTAGTTTGGTGTCGACATAGAGATTTTTCGATGGAATTCAAGATTTCACTCTCAACAAGTGCTACTTTGAGGCCTATGGCAAGTGATTCATAGAAAAACTCTCTAATGGTCCACTTGTTCAAATTTAGGTTTTCTAGGGTGAGGCATTTGATTCCACAACCGTGAAAAAGTCTAGCTTCGATGCTATCGCGGTTTGGAAACTTCTCTTTGTTTGTAGTTGGCGCTGAAATCAACGCCCGGCCGTCCCTAATGTCACATCGAGAAACATATATTAGCGGTTGGGGAGCGCAATGTAATTGATCCTACCATCATCTAACCTATCCACCCCAACTTCCTATGTACCTTTAGGTATGGTTCCCCTTCTTGTTTTGGGTTAGTAGGTGCGACATAGAGATTTTTTCGATGGAATTCAAGATTTCACTCTCAACAAGTGCTACTTTGAGGCCTATGGCAAGTGATTCATAGAAAAACTCTCTAATGGTCCACTTGTTCAAATTTAGGTTCTCTAGGGTGAGGCATTTGATTCCACAACCGTGAAAAAGTCTAGCTTCGATGCTATCGCCGGTTTGGAAACTTCTCTTTGTTTGTAGTTAGTTGCTGAAATCAACGCCCGGCCGTCCCTAATGTCACATCGAGAAACATATATTAGCGGTTGGGGAGCGCAATGTAATTGATCCTACCATCATCTAACCTATCCACCCCAACTTCCTATGTACCTTTAGGTATGGATTTCCCTTCTTGTTTTGGTTCGTTAGGTGCGACATAGAGATTTTTTTCGATGGAATTCAAGATTTCACTCTCAACAAGTGCTACTTTGAGGCCTATGGCAAGTGATTCATAGAAAAACTCTCTAATGGTCCACTTGTTCAAATTTAGGTTCTCTAGGGTGAGGCATTTGATTCCACAACCGCAAAAAAGTCTAGCTTCGATGCTATCGCGGTTTGGAAACTTCTCTTTGTTTGTAGTTCGGCGCTGAAATCAACGCCCGGCCGATCCCTAATGTCACATCGAAAACATATATTAGCGGTTGGGGAGCGCAATGTAATTGATCCTACCATCATCTAACCTATCCACCCCAACTTCCTATGTACCTTTAGGTATGGATTCCCCTTCTTGTTTTGGTTCGTTGGTGCGACATAGAGATTTTTCGATGGAATTCAAGATTTCACTCTCAACAAGTGCTACTTTGAGGCCTATGGCAAGTGATTCATAGAAAAACTCTCTAATGGTCCACTTGTTCAAATTTAGGTTCTCTAGGGTGAGGCATTTGATTCCACAACCGCGAAAAAAAGTCTAGCTTCGATGCTATCGCGGGGTTTGGAAACTTCTCTTTGTTTGTAGTTAGCTGAAATCAACGCCCGGCCGGTCCCTAATGTCACATCGAGAAACATATATTAGCGGTTGGGGAGCGCAATGTAATTGATCCTACCATCATCTAACCTATCCACCCCAACTTCCTATGTACCTTTAGGTATGGTTCCCCTTCTTGTTTTTAGGTTCGTTAGGTGCGACATAGAGATTTTTTCGATGGAATTCAAGATTTCACTCTCAACAAGTGCTACTTTGAGGCCTATGGCAAGTGATTCATAGAAAAACTCTCTAATGGTCCACTTGTTCAAATTTAGGTTCTCTAGGGTGAGGCATTTGATTCCACAACCGAAAAAGTCTAGCTTCGATGCTATGCGCGGTTTGGAAACTTCTCTTTGTTTGTAGTTCGTGCTGAAATCAACGCCCGGCCGATCCCCTAATGTCACATCGAGAAACATATATTAGCGGTTGGGGAGCGCAATGTAATTGATCCTACCATCATCTAACCTATCCACCCCAACTTCCTATGTACCTTTAGGTATGGTTTCCCCTTCTTGTTTTAGGTTCGTTTGTGCGACCGCATAGAGATTTTCGATGGAATTCAAGATTTCACTCTCAACAAGTGCTACTTTGAGGCCTATGGCAAGTGATTCATAGAAAAACTCTCTAATGGTCCACTTGTTCAAATTTAGGTTCTCTAGGGTGAGGCATTTGATTCCACAACCGTGAAAAAGTCTAGCTTCGATGCTATCGCGGTTTGGAAACTTCTCTTTGTTTGTAGTTAGGCTGAAATCAACGCCCGGCCGATCCCTAATGTCACATCGAAAACATATATTAGCGGTTGGGGAGCGCAATGTAATTGATCCTACCATCATCTAACCTATCCACCCCAACTTCCTATGTACCTTTAGGTATGGATTCCCCTTCTTGTTTTTTGGTTAGTTAGGTGACATAGAGATTTTTGATGGAATTCAAGATTTCACTCTCAACAAGTGCT
The DNA here is from genome assembly GCA_015847255.1 of Hyparrhenia diplandra. Classification (NCBI taxonomy): domain Eukaryota; kingdom Viridiplantae; phylum Streptophyta; class Magnoliopsida; order Poales; family Poaceae; genus Hyparrhenia; species Hyparrhenia diplandra. The sequence continues at coordinate 81,540 of JADLZK010011858.1, read as the reverse complement.
ACTTTGAGGCCTATGGCAAGTGATTCATAGAAAAACTCTCTAATGGTCCACTTGTTCAAATTTAGGTTCTCTAGGGTGAGGCATTTGATTCCACAACCGCCAAAAAAGTCTAGCTTCGATGCTATCGCGGGTTTTGGAAACTTCTCTTTGTTTGTAGTTGGCGTTGCTGAAATCAACGCCCGGCCGGTCCCTAATGTCACATCGAGAAACATATATTAGCGGTTGGGGAGCGCAATGTAATTGATCCTACCATCATCTAACCTATCCACCCCAACTTCCTATGTACCTTTAGGTATTATGGTTCCCCTTCTTGTTTTTTTTAGTTCGTTTGGTGCGACATAGAGATTTTTCGATGGAATTCAAGATTTCACTCTCAACAAGTGCTACTTTGAGGCCTATGGCAAGTGATTCATAGAAAAACTCTCTAATGGTCCACTTGTTCAAATTTAGGTTCTCTAGGGTGAGGCATTTGATTCCACAACCGCGAAAAAGTCTAGCTTCGATGCTATATTCGGTTTGGAAACTTCTCTTTGTTTGTAGTTAGTTCTTTGAAATCAACGCCCGGCCGGTCCCTAATGTCACATCGAGAAACATATATTAGCGGTGGGGAGCGCAATGTAATTGATCCTACCATCATCTAACCTATCCACCCCAACTTCCTATGTACCTTTAGGTGTGGTTTCCCCTTCTTGTTTTTAGGTTATTTAGGTGCGACATAGAGATTTTTGATGGAATTCAAGATTTCACTCTCAACAAGTGCTACTTTGAGGCCTATGGCAAGTGATTCATAGAAAAACTCTCTAATGGTCCACTTGTTCAAATTTAGGTTCTCTAGGGTGAGGCATTTGATTCCACAACCGCGAAAAAGTCTAGCTTCGATGCTATCGCGGTTTGGAAACTTCTCTTTGTTTGTAGTTAGCGCGAAATCAACGCCCCCGGCCGATCCCTAATGTCACATCGAGAAACATATATTAGCGGTTGGGGAGCGCAAATGTAATTGATCCTACCATCATCTAACCTATCCACCCCAACTTCCTATGTACCTTTAGGTGTGGATTTCCCCTTCTTGTTTTAGGTTAGGTAGGTGCGACATAGAGATTTTTCGATGGAATTCAAGATTTCACTCTCAACAAGTGCTACTTTGAGGCCTATGGCAAGTGATTCATAGAAAAACTCTCTAATGGTCCACTTGTTCAAATTTAGGTTCTCTAGGGTGAGGCATTTGATTCCACAACCGTGAAAAAGTCTAGCTTCGATGCTATCGCCGGTTTGGAAACTTCTCTTTGTTTGTAGTTAGCGCTGAAATCAACGCCCGGCCGTCCCTAATGTCACATCGAAAACATATATTAGCGGTTGGGGAGCGCAATGTAATTGATCCTACCATCATCTAACCTATCCACCCCAACTTCCTATGTACCTTTAGGTAATGGATTCCCCTTCTTGTTTTAGGTTAGGTAGGTGCGACATAGAGATTTTTCGATGGAATTCAAAGATTTCACTCTCAACAAGTGCTACTTTGAGGCCTATGGCAAGTGATTCATAGAAAAACTCTCTAATGGTCCACTTGTTCAAATTTAGGTTCTCTAGGGTGAGGCATTTGATTCCACAACCGCCAAAAAAAGTCTAGCTTCGATGCTATCGCGGTTTGGAAACTTCTCTTTGTTTGTAGTTAGTGCTGAAATCAACGCCCGGCCGTCCCTAATGTCACATCGAAAACATATATTAGCGGTTGGGGAGCGCAATGTAATTGATCCTACCATCATCTAACCTATCCACCCCAACTTCCTATGTACCTTTAGGTATGGTTCCCCTTCTTGTTTTAGGTTAGGTTTGGTGCGACATAGAGATTTTTTCGATGGAATTCAAGATTTCACTCTCAACAAGTGCTACTTTGAGGCCTATGGCAAGTGATTCATAGAAAAACTCTCTAATGGTCCACTTGTTCAAATTTAGGTTCTCTAGGGTGAGGCATTTGATTCCACAACCGCGAAAAAGTCTAGCTTCGATGCTATCGCGGTTTTGGAAACTTCTCTTTGTTTGTAGTTGGCTGAAATCAACGCCCGGCCGGTCCCTAATGTCACATCGAGAAATATATATTAGCGGTTGGGGAGCGCAATGTAATTGATCCTACCATCATCTAACCTATCCACCCCAACTTCCTATGTACCTTTAGGTATGGTTCCCCTTCTTGTTTTGGTTAGTAGGTGCGACATAGAGATTTTTCGATGGAATTCAAGATTTCACTCTCAACAAGTGCTACTTTGAGGCCTATGGCAAGTGATTCATAGAAAAACTCTCTAATGGTCCACTTGTTCAAATTTAGGTTTTCTCTAGGGTGAGGCATTTGATTCCACAACCGCGAAAAAAAAAGTCTAGCTTCGATGCTATCGCCGGGTTTGGAAACTTCTCTTTGTTTGTAGTTAGGCGCTGAAATCAACGCCCGGCCGATCCCTAATGTCACATCGAGAAACATATATTAGCGGTTGGGGAGCGCAATGTAATTGATCCTACCATCATCTAACCTATCCACCCCAACTTCCTATGTACCTTTAGGTATGGTTCCCCTTCTTGTTTTAGGTTCGTAGGTGCGACATAGAGATTTTTGGAATTCAAGATTTCACTCTCAACAAGTGCTACTTTGAGGCCTATGGCAAGTGATTCATAGAAAAACTCTCTAATGGTCCACTTGTTCAAATTTAGGTTCTCTAGGGTGAGGCATTTGATTCCACAACCGTGAAAAGTCTAGCTTCGATGCTATGCGCGGGATTGGAAACTTCTCTTTGTTTGTAGTTAGGCTTTGAAATCAACGCCCGGCCGGTCCCTAATGTCACATCGAGAAACATATATTAGCGGTTGGGGAGCGCAATGTAATTGATCCTACCATCATCTAACCTATCCACCCCAACTTCCTATGTACCTTTCAGGTAATGGTTCCCCTTCTTGTTTTAGGTTATTTGGTTGCGACATAGAGATTTTTCGATGGAATTCAAGATTTCACTCTCAACAAGTGCTACTTTGAGGCCTATGGCAAGTGATTCATAGAAAAACTCTCTAATGGTCCACTTGTTCAAATTTAGGTTTTCTAGGGTGAGGCATTTGATTCCACAACCGTGAAAAGTCTAGCTTCGATGCTATCGCCCGGTTTGGAAACTTCTCTTTGTTTGTAGTTAGCGCGCTGAAATCAACGCCCGGCCGGTCCCTAATGTCACATCGAGAAACATATATTATTAACGGTTGGGGAGCGCAATGTAATTGATCCTACCATCATCTAACCTATCCACCCCAACTTCCTATGTACCTTTAGGTATGCGTTCCCCTTCTTGTTTTTGGGTTAGTAGGTGCGACATAGAGATTTTTCGATGGAATTCAAGATTTCACTCTCAACAAGTGCTACTTTGAGGCCTATGGCAAGTGATTCATAGAAAAACTCTCTAATGGTCCACTTGTTCAAATTTAGGTTCTCTAGGGTGAGGCATTTGATTCCACAACCGCCAAAAAGTCTAGCTTCGATGCTATCGCCGGTTTGGAAACTTCTCTTTGTTTTTGTAGTTATTTCTGAAATCAACGCCCGGCCGGTCCCTAATGTCACATCGAAAACATATATATTAGCGGTTGGGGAGCGCAATGTAATTGATCCTACCATCATCTAACCTATCAACCCCAACTTCCTATGTACCTTTAGGTATGGATTCCCCTTCTTGTTTTTTGGTTCGTTTGGTGCGACATAGAGATTTTTTCGATGGAATTCAAGATTTCACTCTCAACAAGTGCTACTTTGAGGCCTATGGCAAGTGATTCATAGAAAAACTCTCTAATGGTCCACTTGTTCAAATTTAGGTTTTCTAGGGTGAGGCATTTGATTCCACAACCGCGAAAAAAAGTCTAGCTTCGATGCTATCGCCGGTTTGGAAACTTCTCTTTGTTTGTAGTTGGCGCTGAAATCAACGCCCGGCCGTCCCTAATGTCACATCGAAAAATATATATTATTGTTGGGGAGCGCAATGTAATTGATCCTACCATCATCTAACCTATCCACCCCAACTTCCTATGTACCTTTAGGTATGGTTTCCCCTTCTTGTTTTAGGTTAGGTAGGTGCGACATAGAGATTTTTGATGGAATTCAAGATTTCACTCTCAACAAGTGCTACTTTGAGGCCTATGGCAAGTGATTCATAGAAAAACTCTCTAATGGTCCACTTGTTCAAATTTAGGTTTTCTAGGGTGAGGCATTTGATTCCACAACCGTGAAAAAGTCTAGCTTCGATGCTATCGCCGGTTTGGAAACTTCTCTTTGTTTGTAGTTGTAGCTGAAATCAACGCCCGGCCGGTCCCTAATGTCACATCGAGAAACATATATTAGCGGTTGGGGAGCGCAATGTAATTGATCCTACCATCATCTAACCTATCCACCCCAACTTCCTATGTACCTTTAGGTATGGTTCCCCTTCTTGTTTTGGTTAGGTTGGTGCGACATAGAGATTTTTCGATGGAATTCAAGATTTCACTCTCAACAAGTGCTACTTTGAGGCCTATGGCAAGTGATTCATAGAAAAACTCTCTAATGGTCCACTTGTTCAAATTTAGGTTCTCTAGGGTGAGGCATTTGATTCCACAACCCGTGAAAAAGTCTAGCTTCGATGCTATCGCGGGGTTGGAAACTTCTCTTTGTTTTTGTAGTTATTTGCTGAAATCAACGCCCGGCCGTCCCCTAATGTCACATCGAGAAATATATATTAGCGGTTGGGGAGCGCAATGTAATTGATCCTACCATCATCTAACCTATCCACCCCAACTTCCTATGTACCTTTTCGTATGTTCCCCTTCTTGTTTTAGGTTCGTTTGGTGCGACATAGAGATTTTTCGATGGAATTCAAGATTTCACTCTCAACAAGTGCTACTTTGAGGCCTATGGCAAGTGATTCATAGAAAAACTCTCTAATGGTCCACTTGTTCAAATTTAGGTTCTCTAGGGTGAGGCATTTGATTCCACAACCGCGAAAAAGTCTAGCTTCGATGCTATCGCGGTTTGGAAACTTCTCTTTGTTTGTAGTTTCGTCTGAAATCAACGCCCGGCCGTCCCTAATGTCACATCGAGAAACATATATTAGCGGTTGGGGAGCGCAATGTAATTGATCCTACCATCATCTAACCTATCCACCCCAACTTCCTATGTACCTTTAGGTATGGTTCCCCTTCTTGTTTTGGGTTCGTTTGGTGCGACATAGAGATTTTTCGATGGAATTCAAGATTTCACTCTCAACAAGTGCTACTTTGAGGCCTATGGCAAGTGATTCATAGAAAAACTCTCTAATGGTCCACTTGTTCAAATTTAGGTTCTCTAGGGTGAGGCATTTGATTCCACAACCGCCAAAAAGTCTAGCTTCGATGCTATCGCGGTTTGGAAACTTCTCTTTGTTTGTAGTTCGCGCTGAAATCAACGCCCGGCCGATCCCTAATGTCACATCGAGAAACATATATTAGCGGTTGGGGAGCGCAATGTAATTGATCCTACCATCATCTAACCTATCCACCCCAAACTTCCTATGTACCTTTAGGTATGGATTCCCCTTCTTGTTTTGGGTTAGTTTTGGTGCGACATAGAGATTTTTCGATGGAATTCAAGATTTCACTCTCAACAAGTGCTACTTTGAGGCCTATGGCAAGTGATTCATAGAAAAACTCTCTAATGGTCCACTTGTTCAAATTTAGGTTCTCTAGGGTGAGGCATTTGATTCCACAACCGTGAAAAAAGTCTAGCTTCGATGCTATCGCGGTTTTGGAAACTTCTCTTTGTTTGTAGTTGGCGCTGAAATCAACGCCCGGCCGTCCCTAATGTCACATCGAAAACATATATTAGCGGTTGGGGAGCGCAATGTAATTGATCCTACCATCATCTAACCTATCCACCCCAACTTCCTATGTACCTTTAGGTATGGATTTCCCCTTCTTGTTTTGGTTTAGTTTGTGGTGCGACATAGAGATTTTTCGATGGAATTCAAGATTTCACTCTCAACAAGTGCTACTTTGAGGCCTATGGCAAGTGATTCATAGAAAAACTCTCTAATGGTCCACTTGTTCAAATTTAGGTTCTCTAGGGTGAGGCATTTGATTCCACAACCGTGAAAAAAGTCTAGCTTCGATGCTATCGCGGGTTTGGAAACTTCTCTTTGTTTGTAGTTGGCTGAAATCAACGCCCGGCCGTCCCTAATGTCACATCGAGAAACATATATTAGCGGTTGGGGAGCGCAATGTAATTGATCCTACCATCATCTAACCTATCCACCCCAACTTCCTATGTACCTTTTAGGTATTGGTTCCCCTTCTTGTTTTGGTTCGTTGAGGTCGACATAGAGATTTTTTGATGGAATTCAAGATTTCACTCTCAACAAGTGCTACTTTGAGGCCTATGGCAAGTGATTCATAGAAAAACTCTCTAATGGTCCACTTGTTCAAATTTAGGTTCTCTAGGGTGAGGCATTTGATTCCACAACCGTGAAAAAGTCTAGCTTCGATGCTATCGCGGGGTTGGAAACTTCTCTTTGTTTGTAGTTAGCGCTGAAATCAACGCCCGGCCGGTCCCTAATGTCACATCGAGAAACATATATTAGCGGTTGGGGAGCGCGCAATGTAATTGATCCTACCATCATCTAACCTATCCACCCCAACTTCCTATGTACCTTTAGGTTATGGTTCCCCTTCTTGTTTTAGGTTAGGTAGGTGCGACATAGAGATTTTTTTCGATGGAATTCAAGATTTCACTCTCAACAAGTGCTACTTTGAGGCCTATGGCAAGTGATTCATAGAAAAACTCTCTAATGGTCCACTTGTTCAAATTTAGGTTCTCTAGGGTGAGGCATTTGATTCCACAACCGCGAAAAAAGTCTAGCTTCGATGCTATCGCGGGGTTTGGAAACTTCTCTTTGTTTGTAGTTAGGCGCTGAAATCAACGCCCGGCGATCCCCTAATGTCACATCGAGAAACATATATTAGCGGTTGGGGAGCGCAATGTAATTGATCCTACCATCATCTAACCTATCCACCCCAACTTCCTATGTACCTTTAGGTATGGATTCCCCTTCTTGTTTTGGGTTAGTAGGTTGCGACATAGAGATTTTTCGATGGAATTCAAGATTTCACTCTCAACAAGTGCTACTTTGAGGCCTATGGCAAGTGATTCATAGAAAAACTCTCTAATGGTCCACTTGTTCAAATTTAGGTTCTCTAGGGTGAGGCATTTGATTCCACAACCGTGAAAAAGTCTAGCTTCGATGCTATCGCGGGACTGGAAACTTCTCTTTGTTTGTAGTTAGTCGCTGAAATCAACGCCCGGCCGGTCCCTAATGTCACATCGAGAAACATATATTAGCGGTTGGGGAGCGCAATGTAATTGATCCTACCATCATCTAACCTATCACCCCAACTTCCTATGTACCTTTAGGTATGGTTCCCCTTCTTGTTTTTTAGTTAGGTTTGGTGCGACATAGAGATTTTTGATGGAATTCAAGATTTCACTCTCAACAAGTGCTACTTTGAGGCCTATGGCAAGTGATTCATAGAAAAACTCTCTAATGGTCCACTTGTTCAAATTTAGGTTCTCTCTAGGGTGAGGCATTTGATTCCACAACCGCGAAAAAAAGTCTAGCTTCGATGCTATCGCGGGTTTGGAAACTTCTCTTTGTTTGTAGTTAGTTGCTGAAATCAACGCCCGGCCGATCCCTAATGTCACATCGAGAAACATATATTAGCGGTTGGGGAGCGCAATGTAATTGATCCTACCATCATCTAACCTATCCACCCCAACTTCCTATGTACCTTTAGGTATGGTTCCCCTTCTTGTTTTGGTTTAGGTTTGGTGACGACATAGAGATTTTTGATGGAATTCAAGATTTCACTCTCAACAAGTGCTACTTTGAGGCCTATGGCAAGTGATTCATAGAAAAACTCTCTAATGGTCCACTTGTTCAAATTTAGGTTCTCTAGGGTGAGGCATTTGATTCCACAACCGTGAAAAAGTCTAGCTTCGATGCTATCGCGGTTTTGGAAACTTCTCTTTGTTTGTAGTTTAGTTGCTGAAATCAACGCCCGGCCGGTCCCTAATGTCACATCGAGAAACATATATTATTAGTTGGGGAGCGCAATGTAATTGATCCTACCATCATCTAACCTATCCACCCCAACTTCCTATGTACCTTTAGGTATGGTTCCCCTTCTTGTTTTGGGTTAGTAGGTGGAGACATAGAGATTTTTCGATGGAATTCAAGATTTCACTCTCAACAAGTGCTACTTTGAGGCCTATGGCAAGTGATTCATAGAAAAACTCTCTAATGGTCCACTTGTTCAAATTTAGGTTCTCTAGGGTGAGGCATTTGATTCCACAACCGCGAAAAAGTCTAGCTTCGATGCTATCGCCGGTTTGGAAACTTCTCTTTGTTTGTAGTTAATTTGAAATCAACGCCCGGCCGTCCCTAATGTCACATCGAAAAACATATATTAGCGGTTGGGGAGCGCAATGTAATTGATCCTACCATCATCTAACCTATCCACCCCAACTTCCTATGTACCTTTAGGTATGTTTTCCCCTTCTTGTTTTAGGTTCGTTGGTGCGACATAGAGATTTTTCGATGGAATTCAAGATTTCACTCTCAACAAGTGCTACTTTGAGGCCTATGGCAAGTGATTCATAGAAAAACTCTCTAATGGTCCACTTGTTCAAATTTAGGTTCTCTAGGGTGAGGCATTTGATTCCACAACCGCGAAAAAAAGTCTAGCTTCGATGCTATCGCGGTTTGGAAACTTCTCTTTGTTTGTTTGTAGTTCGTGCTGAAATCAACGCCCGGCCGATCCCCTAATGTCACATCGAAAACATATATTAGCGGTTGGGGAGCGCAATGTAATTGATCCTACCATCATCTAACCTATCCACCCCAACTTCCTATGTACCTTTAGGTATGGTTCCCCTTCTTGTTTTTAGGTTAGTTGGTGCGACATAGAGATTTTTCGATGGAATTCAAGATTTCACTCTCAACAAGTGCTACTTTGAGGCCTATGGCAAGTGATTCATAGAAAAACTCTCTAATGGTCCACTTGTTCAAATTTAGGTTTTCTCTAGGGTGAGGCATTTGATTCCACAACCGTGAAAAAAAGTCTAGCTTCGATGCTATCGCCGGTTTGGAAACTTCTCTTTGTTTGTAGTTAGCGTGAAATCAACGCCCGGCGATCCCTAATGTCACATCGAGAAACATATATTAGCGGTTGGGGCGCGCAATGTAATTGATCCTACCATCATCTAACCTATCCACCCCCAACTTCCTATGTACCTTTAGGTATGCGTTCCCCTTCTTGTTTTTTAGGTTAGTTTGGTGCGACATAGAGATTTTTTCGATGGAATTCAAGATTTCACTCTCAACAAGTGCTACTTTGAGGCCTATGGCAAGTGATTCATAGAAAAACTCTCTAATGGTCCACTTGTTCAAATTTAGGTTCTCTAGGGTGAGGCATTTGATTCCACAACCGCGAAAAAAGTCTAGCTTCGATGCTATCGCGGTTTGGAAACTTCTCTTTGTTTGTAGTTAGGCGCTGAAATCAACGCCGGCCGGTCCCTAATGTCACATCGAGAAACATATATTAGCGGTTGGGGAGCGCAATGTAATTGATCCTACCATCATCTAACCTATCCACCCCAACTTCCTATGTACCTTTAGGTATGGTTCCCCTTCTTGTTTTGGTTAGGTAGGTGCGACATAGAGATTTTTCGATGGAATTCAAGATTTCACTCTCAACAAGTGCTACTTTGAGGCCTATGGCAAGTGATTCATAGAAAAACTCTCTAATGGTCCACTTGTTCAAATTTAGGTTCTCTAGGGTGAGGCATTTGATTCCACAACCGCAAAAAAGTCTAGCTTCGATGCTATCGCGGTTTGGAAACTTCTCTTTGTTTGTAGTTCGTTTGAAAATCAACGCCCGGCCGATCCCTAATGTCACATCGAGAAACATATATTAGCGGTTGGGGAGCGCAATGTAATTGATCCTACCATCATCTAACCTATCCACCCCAACTTCCTATGTACCTTTAGGTATGGATTCCCCTTCTTGTTTTGGTTAGGTTTGGTGCGACATAGAGATTTTTGATGGAATTCAAGATTTCACTCTCAACAAGTGCTACTTTGAGGCCTATGGCAAGTGATTCATAGAAAAACTCTCTAATGGTCCACTTGTTCAAATTTAGGTTCTCTAGGGTGAGGCATTTGATTCCACAACCGCCAAAAAAAGTCTAGCTTCGATGCTATGCGCGGATTTGGAAACTTCTCTTTGTTTGTAGTTAGTCTTTGAAATCAACGCCCGGCCGATCCCTAATGTCACATCGAAAAATATATATTAGCGGTTGGGGAGCGCAATGTAATTGATCCTACCATCATCTAACCTATCCACCCCAACTTCCTATGTACCTTTAGGTATGGTTCCCCTTCTTGTTTTAGGTTAGTAGGTGCGACATAGAGATTTTTCGATGGAATTCAAGATTTCACTCTCAACAAGTGCTACTTTGAGGCCTATGGCAAGTGATTCATAGAAAAACTCTCTAATGGTCCACTTGTTCAAATTTAGGTTTTCTAGGGTGAGGCATTTGATTCCACAACCGTGAAAAGTCTAGCTTCGATGCTATCGCCCGGTTTGGAAACTTCTCTTTGTTTGTAGTTGGCTTTGAAATCAACGCCCGGCCGATCCCTAATGTCACATCGAGAAATATATATTAGCGGTTGGGGAGCGCAATGTAATTGATCCTACCATCATCTAACCTATCCACCCCAACTTCCTATGTACCTTTCATTATCGTTCCCCTTCTTGTTTTGGTTAGGTTTGGTGCGACATAGAGATTTTTTTGATGGAATTCAAGATTTCACTCTCAACAAGTGCTACTTTGAGGCCTATGGCAAGTGATTCATAGAAAAACTCTCTAATGGTCCACTTGTTCAAATTTAGGTTCTCTAGGGTGAGGCATTTGATTCCACAACCGTGAAAAAAAGTCTAGCTTCGATGCTATCGCGGTTTGGAAACTTCTCTTTGTTTGTAGTTAGGTGCTGAAATCAACGCCCGGCAGTCCCTAATGTCACATCGAAAACATATATTAGTTGGTTGGGGAGCGCAATGTAATTGATCCTACCATCATCTAACCTATCCACCCCAACTTCCTATGTACCTTTAGGTATGGTTCCCCTTCTTGTTTTGGTTCGTTTGGTGCGACATAGAGATTTTTCGATGGAATTCAAGATTTCACTCTCAACAAGTGCTACTTTGAGGCCTATGGCAAGTGATTCATAGAAAAACTCTCTAATGGTCCACTTGTTCAAATTTAGGTTCTCTAGGGTGAGGCATTTGATTCCACAACCGCGAAAAAAGTCTAGCTTCGATGCTATCGCGGTTTTGAAACTTCTCTTTGTTTGTAGTTCGCGCTGAAATCAACGCCCGGCCGATCCCTAATGTCACATCGAAAACATATATTAGCGGTTGGGGAGCGCAATGTAATTGATCCTACCATCATCTAACCTATCCACCCCAACTTCCTATGTACCTTTAGGTATGGTTCCCCTTCTTGTTTTTTGGTTAGTTTGGTGCGACATAGAGATTTTTCGATGGAATTCAAGATTTCACTCTCAACAAGTGCTACTTTGAGGCCTATGGCAAGTGATTCATAGAAAAACTCTCTAATGGTCCACTTGTTCAAATTTAGGTTCTCTAGGGGTGAGGCATTTGATTCCACAACCGTGAAAAAGTCTAGCTTCGATGCTATCGCCCGGTTGGAAACTTCTCTTTGTTTGTAGTTATTGCTGAAATCAACGCCCGGCCGATCCCTAATGTCACATCGAGAAACATATATTAGCGGTTGGGGAGCGCAATGTAATTGATCCTACCATCATCTAACCTATCCACCCCAACTTCCTATGTACCTTTAGGTATGGATTCCCCTTCTTGTTTTGGGTTAGTTTGGTGCGACATAGAGATTTTTTTGATGGAATTCAAGATTTCACTCTCAACAAGTGCTACTTTGAGGCCTATGGCAAGTGATTCATAGAAAAACTCTCTAATGGTCCACTTGTTCAAATTTAGGTTCTCTAGGGTGAGGCATTTGATTCCACAACCGCGAAAAGTCTAGCTTCGATGCTATCGCCGGTTTGGAAACTTCTCTTTGTTTTTGTAGTTAGCGCTGAAATCAACGCCCGGCCGATCCCTAATGTCACATCGAAAACATATATTAGCGGTTGGGGAGCGCAATGTAATTGATCCTACCATCATCTAACCTATCCACCCCAACTTCCTATGTACCTTTAGGTGTGGATTCCCCTTCTTGTTTTTTTTGGTTAGGTTGGTGCGACATAGAGATTTTTCGATGGAATTCAAGATTTCACTCTCAACAAGTGCTACTTTGAGGCCTATGGCAAGTGATTCATAGAAAAACTCTCTAATGGTCCACTTGTTCAAATTTAGGTTCTCTAGGGTGAGGCATTTGATTCCACAACCGTGAAAAAAAAGTCTAGCTTCGATGCTATCGCGGTTTGGAAACTTCTCTTTGTTTGTAGTTAGTGCTGAAATCAACGCCCGGCCGGTCCCTAATGTCACATCGAGAAACATATATTAGCGGTTGGGGAGCGCAATGTAATTGATCCTACCATCATCTAACCTATCACCCCCAACTTCCTATGTACCTTTAGGTATGGTTTCCCTTCTTGTTTTTTGGTTAGTTGGTGCGACATAGAGATTTTCGATGGAATTCAAGATTTCACTCTCAACAAGTGCTACTTTGAGGCCTATGGCAAGTGATTCATAGAAAAACTCTCTAATGGTCCACTTGTTCAAATTTAGGTTCTCTAGGGTGAGGCATTTGATTCCACAACCGTGAAAAAGTCTAGCTTCGATGCTATCGCGGTTTGGAAACTTCTCTTTGTTTGTAGTTCGTTGCTTGAAATCAACGCCCGGCCGATCCCTAATGTCACATCGAAACATATATTAGCGGTTGGGGAGCGCAATGTAATTGATCCTACCATCATCTAACCTATCCACCCCAACTTCCTATGTACCTTTCGTTATGGATTCCCCTTCTTGTTTTGGTTAGTTGGTGCGACATAGAGATTTTTCGATGGAATTCAAGATTTCACTCTCAACAAGTGCTACTTTGAGGCCTATGGCAAGTGATTCATAGAAAAACTCTCTAATGGTCCACTTGTTCAAATTTAGGTTCTCTAGGGTGAGGCATTTGATTCCACAACCCGCGAAAAGTCTAGCTTCGATGCTATCGCCGGTTTGGAAACTTCTCTTTGTTTGTAGTTCGTGCTGAAATCAACGCCCGGCGATCCCTAATGTCACATCGAGAAACATATATTAGCGGTTGGGGAGCGCAATGTAATTGATCCTACCATCATCTAACCTATCCACCCCAACTTCCTATGTACCTTTAGGTAATGCGTTCCCCTTCTTGTTTTAGGTTAGGTAGGTGCGACATAGAGATTTTTGATGGAATTCAAGATTTCACTCTCAACAAGTGCTACTTTGAGGCCTATGGCAAGTGATTCATAGAAAAACTCTCTAATGGTCCACTTGTTCAAATTTAGGTTCTCTAGGGTGAGGCATTTGATTCCACAACCGCGAAAAAGTCTAGCTTCGATGCTATCGCGGTTTGGAAACTTCTCTTTGTTTGTAGTTGGCGCTGAAATCAACGCCCGGCCGGTCCCTAATGTCACATCGAAAACATATATTAGCGGTTGGGGGAGCGCAATGTAATTGATCCTACCATCATCTAACCTATCCACCCCAACTTCCTATGTACCTTTAGGTGTCGTTTCCCTTCTTGTTTTTTTGGTTCGTTTTAGTGCGACATAGAGATTTTTGATGGAATTCAAGATTTCACTCTCAACAAGTGCTACTTTGAGGCCTATGGCAAGTGATTCATAGAAAAACTCTCTAATGGTCCACTTGTTCAAATTTAGGTTCTCTAGGGTGAGGCATTTGATTCCACAACCGCGAAAAAGTCTAGCTTCGATGCTATCGCGGTTTGGAAACTTCTCTTTGTTTGTAGTTCGGCGCTGAAATCAACGCCCGGCCGATCCCTAATGTCACATCGAAAACATATATTATTAGCGGTTGGGGAGCGCAATGTAATTGATCCTACCATCATCTAACCTATCCACCCCAACTTCCTATGTACCTTTAGGTATGGTTTCCCCTTCTTGTTTTGGTTTGGTTTGGTGCGACATAGAGATTTTTCGATGGAATTCAAGATTTCACTCTCAACAAGTGCTACTTTGAGGCCTATGGCAAGTGATTCATAGAAAAACTCTCTAATGGTCCACTTGTTCAAATTTAGGTTCTCTAGGGTGAGGCATTTGATTCCACAACCGTGAAAAAGTCTAGCTTCGATGCTATCGCGGGTTTGGAAACTTCTCTTTGTTTGTAGTTAAATTGCTGAAATCAACGCCCGGCCGGTCCCTAATGTCACATCGAGAAACATATATTAGCGGTTGGGGAGCGCAATGTAATTGATCCTACCATCATCTAACCTATCCACCCCAACTTCCTATGTACCTTTCATTATGGTTCCCCCTTCTTGTTTTAGGTTCGTAGGTGCGACATAGAGATTTTTCGATGGAATTCAAGATTTCACTCTCAACAAGTGCTACTTTGAGGCCTATGGCAAGTGATTCATAGAAAAACTCTCTAATGGTCCACTTGTTCAAATTTAGGTTCTCTAGGGTGAGGCATTTGATTCCACAACCGCGAAAAAGTCTAGCTTCGATGCTATCGCGGATTTGGAAACTTCTCTTTGTTTGTAGTTATTGCTGAAATCAACGCCCGGTCCCTAATGTCACATCGAGAAACATATATTAGCGGTTGGGGAGCGCAATGTAATTGATCCTACCATCATCTAACCTATCCACCCCAACTTCCTATGTACCTTTAGGTTATGGTTTCCCCTTCTTGTTTTGGGTTAGGTTTGGTGCGACATAGAGATTTTTCGATGGAATTCAAGATTTCACTCTCAACAAGTGCTACTTTGAGGCCTATGGCAAGTGATTCATAGAAAAACTCTCTAATGGTCCACTTGTTCAAATTTAGGTTCTCTAGGGTGAGGCATTTGATTCCACAACCGCGAAAAAAGTCTAGCTTCGATGCTATGCGCGGTTGGAAACTTCTCTTTGTTTGTAGTTAGGCTGAAAATCAACGCCCGGCCGAGTCCCTAATGTCACATCGAAAACATATATTAGCGGTTGGGGAGCGCAATGTAATTGATCCTACCATCATCTAACCTATCAACCCCAACTTCCTATGTACCTTTAGGTAATGGTTCCCCTTCTTGTTTTAGGTTAGTTGGTGCGACATAGAGATTTTCGATGGAATTCAAGATTTCACTCTCAACAAGTGCTACTTTGAGGCCTATGGCAAGTGATTCATAGAAAAACTCTCTAATGGTCCACTTGTTCAAATTTAGGTTCTCTAGGGTGAGGCATTTGATTCCACAACCGCGAAAAAGTCTAGCTTCGATGCTATCGCCCGGTTTGGAAACTTCTCTTTGTTTGTAGTTCGGCGCTGAAATCAACGCCCGGCCGTCCCTAATGTCACATCGAAAACATATATTAGCGGTTGGGGAGCGCAATGTAATTGATCCTACCATCATCTAACCTATCCACCCCAACTTCCTATGTACCTTTAGTGTATGGTTTCCCCTTCTTGTTTTTTGGTTAGTTAGGTGCGACATAGAGATTTTTTTCGATGGAATTCAAGATTTCACTCTCAACAAGTGCTACTTTGAGGCCTATGGCAAGTGATTCATAGAAAAACTCTCTAATGGTCCACTTGTTCAAATTTAGGTTTTCTAGGGTGAGGCATTTGATTCCACAACCGCGAAAAAGTCTAGCTTCGATGCTATCGCCGGATTTGGAAACTTCTCTTTGTTTGTAGTTCGGCGCTGAAATCAACGCCCGGCCGTCCCTAATGTCACATCGAGAAACATATATTAGCGGTTGGGGAACGCAATGTAATTGATCCTACCATCATCTAACCTATCCACCCCAACTTCCTATGTACCTTTAGTGTGGTTCCCCTTCTTGTTTTAGGTTAGTAGGTGCGACATAGAGATTTTTGATGGAATTCAAGATTTCACTCTCAAACAAGTGCTACTTTGAGGCCTATGGCAAGTGATTCATAGAAAAACTCTCTAATGGTCCACTTGTTCAAATTTAGGTTCTCTAGGGTGAGGCATTTGATTCCACAACCGCGAAAAAAGTCTAGCTTCGATGCTATCGCGGTTTGGAAACTTCTCTTTGTTTGTAGTTCGGCGCTGAAATCAACGCGCCCGGCCGATCCCTAATGTCACATCGAGAAACATATATTAGCGGTTGGGGAGCGCAATGTAATTGATCCTACCATCATCTAACCTATCCACCCCAACTTCCTATGTACCTTTAGGTATGGTTTCCCCTTCTTGTTTTAGGTTCGTAGGTGCGACATAGAGATTTTCGATGGAATTCAAGATTTCACTCTCAACAAGTGCTACTTTGAGGCCTATGGCAAGTGATTCATAGAAAAACTCTCTAATGGTCCACTTGTTCAAATTTAGGTTCTCTAGGGTGAGGCATTTGATTCCACAACCGCGAAAAAGTCTAGCTTCGATGCTATCGCGGTTTGGAAACTTCTCTTTGTTTGTAGTTATTCGCTGAAATCAACGCCCGGCCGTCCCTAATGTCACATCGAGAAACATATATTAGCGGTTGGGGAGCGCAAATGTAATTGATCCTACCATCATCTAACCTATCAACCCCAACTTCCTATGTACCTTTTAGGTATGGATTCCCCTTCTTGTTTTAGGTTAGGTTTGGTGCGACATAGAGATTTTCGATGGAATTCAAGATTTCACTCTCAACAAGTGCTACTTTGAGGCCTATGGCAAGTGATTCATAGAAAAACTCTCTAATGGTCCACTTGTTCAAATTTAGGTTCTCTAGGGTGAGGCATTTGATTCCACAACCGTGAAAAAGTCTAGCTTCGATGCTATCGCGGTTTTGGAAACTTCTCTTTGTTTGTAGTTCGTGCTGAAATCAACGCCCGGCCGTCCCTAATGTCACATCGAAAAATATATATTAGCGGTTGGGGAGCGCAATGTAATTGATCCTACCATCATCTAACCTATCCACCCCAACTTCCTATGTACCTTTCAAATGGTTCCCCTTCTTGTTTTGGTTCGTTTGGTGCGACATAGAGATTTTCGATGGAATTCCAAGATTTCACTCTCAACAAGTGCTACTTTGAGGCCTATGGCAAGTGATTCATAGAAAAACTCTCTAATGGTCCACTTGTTCAAATTTAGGTTCTCTAGGGTGAGGCATTTGATTCCACAACCGCGAAAAAGTCTAGCTTCGATGCTATATCGCGGTTTGGAAACTTCTCTTTGTTTGTAGTTCGGCGCTGAAATCAACGCCCGGCCGATCCCTAATGTCACATCGAAAACATATATTAGCGGTTGGGGAGCGCAATGTAATTGATCCTACCATCATCTAACCTATCCACCCCAACTTCCTATGTACCTTTTAGGTATGGTTTCCCCTTCTTGTTTTAGGTTCGTTGGTGCGACATAGAGATTTTTCGATGGAATTCAAGATTTCACTCTCAACAAGTGCTACTTTGAGGCCTATGGCAAGTGATTCATAGAAAAACTCTCTAATGGTCCACTTGTTCAAATTTAGGTTCTCTAGGGTGAGGCATTTGATTCCACAACCGTGAAAAAGTCTAGCTTCGATGCTATGCGCGGTTTGGAAACTTCTCTTTTGTTTGTAGTTAGTTGCTGAAATCAACGCCCGGCGATCCCTAATGTCACATCGAAAACATATATTAGCGGTTGGGGAGCGCCAATGTAATTGATCCTACCATCATCTAACCTATCCACCCCAACTTCCTATGTACCTTTAGTGTGGTTCCCCTTCTTGTTTTGGTTCGTTAGGTGCGACATAGAGATTTTCGATGGAATTCAAGATTTCACTCTCAACAAGTGCTACTTTGAGGCCTATGGCAAGTGATTCATAGAAAAAAACTCTCTAATGGTCCACTTGTTCAAATTTAGGTTCTCTAGGGTGAGGCATTTGATTCCACAACCGCGAAAAAAAGTCTAGCTTCGATGCTATCGCGGTTTGGAAACTTCTCTTTGTTTGTAGTTCGCGCTGAAATCAACGCCCGGCGTCCCCTAATGTCACATCGAGAAACATATATTAGCGGTTGGGGAGCGCAATGTAATTGATCCTACCATCATCTAACCTATCAACCCCAACTTCCTATGTACCTTTAGGTATGGATTCCCCTTCTTGTTTTTGGTTAGTTTTAGTGCGACATAGAGATTTTTCGATGGAATTCAAGATTTCACTCTCAACAAGTGCTACTTTGAGGCCTATGGCAAGTGATTCATAGAAAAACTCTCTAATGGTCCACTTGTTCAAATTTAGGTTCTCTAGGGTGAGGCATTTGATTCCACAACCGTGAAAAAGTCTAGCTTCGATGCTATCGCCCGTTTGGAAACTTCTCTTTGTTTGTAGTCGTGCTGAAATCAACGCCCGGCCGATCCCTAATGTCACATCGAGAAACATATATTAGCGGTTGGGGAGCGCAATGTAATTGATCCTACCATCATCTAACCTATCCACCCCAACTTCCTATGTACCTTTCGGTATGGTTCCCCTTCTTGTTTTTGGTTCGTAGGTGCGACATAGAGATTTTTGATGGAATTCAAAGATTTCACTCTCAACAAGTGCTACTTTGAGGCCTATGGCAAGTGATTCATAGAAAAACTCTCTAATGGTCCACTTGTTCAAATTTAGGTTTTCTAGGGTGAGGCATTTGATTCCACAACCGCGAAAAAGTCTAGCTTCGATGCTATCGCGGGATTGGAAACTTCTCTTTGTTTGTAGTTCGTGCTGAAAATCAACGCCCGGCCGGTCCCTAATGTCACATCGAGAAACATATATTATTAGGTTGGGGAGCGCAATGTAATTGATCCTACCATCATCTAACCTATCCACCCCAACTTCCTATGTACCTTTAGGTATGGATTCCCCTTCTTGTTTTAGGTTCGTTGGTGTGCGACATAGAGATTTTTGATGGAATTCAAGATTTCACTCTCAAACAAGTGCTACTTTGAGGCCTATGGCAAGTGATTCATAGAAAAACTCTCTAATGGTCCACTTGTTCAAATTTAGGTTCTCTAGGGTGAGGCATTTGATTCCACAACCCGTGAAAAAGTCTAGCTTCGATGCTATCGCGGTTTGGAAACTTCTCTTTGTTTGTAGTTAATGCTTTGAAATCAACGCCCGGCCGATCCCTAATGTCACATCGAGAAAACATATATTAGCGGTTGGGGAGCGCAATGTAATTGATCCTACCATCATCTAACCTATCCACCCCAACTTCCTATGTACCTTTAGGTATGCGTTCCCCTTCTTGTTTTAGGTTAGGTAGGTGCGACATAGAGATTTTTCGATGGAATTCAAGATTTCACTCTCAACAAGTGCTACTTTGAGGCCTATGGCAAGTGATTCATAGAAAAACTCTCTAATGGTCCACTTGTTCAAATTTAGGTTCTCTAGGGTGAGGCATTTGATTCCACAACCGCGAAAAAGTCTAGCTTCGATGCTATCGCCGGTTGGAAACTTCTCTTTGTTTGTAGTTAGTTGCTGAAATCAACGCCCGCGAGTCCCTAATGTCACATCGAAAACATATATTAACGGTTGGGGAGCGCAATGTAATTGATCCTACCATCATCTAACCTATCCACCCCAACTTCCTATGTACCTTTTTAATGGTTCCCCTTCTTGTTTTGGTTAGTTGTAGGTGCGACATAGAGATTTTTCGATGGAATTCAAGATTTCACTCTCAACAAGTGCTACTTTGAGGCCTATGGCAAGTGATTCATAGAAAAACTCTCTAATGGTCCACTTGTTCAAATTTAGGTTCTCTAGGGTGAGGCATTTGATTCCACAACCGCGAAAAAGTCTAGCTTCGATGCTATCGCCCGGTTTGAAACTTCTCTTTGTTTGTAGTTCATTCGTTGAAATCAACGCCCGGCGATCCCTAATGTCACATCGAGAAACATATATTAGCGGTTGGGGAGCGCAATGTAATTGATCCTACCATCATCTAACCTATCCACCCCAACTTCCTATGTACCTTTCGTTATGCGTTCCCCTTCTTGTTTTAGTTCGTTTGGTCGACATAGAGATTTTTTTCGATGGAATTCCAAGATTTCACTCTCAACAAGTGCTACTTTGAGGCCTATGGCAAGTGATTCATAGAAAAACTCTCTAATGGTCCACTTGTTCAAATTTAGGTTTTCTAGGGTGAGGCATTTGATTCCACAACCGTGAAAAGTCTAGCTTCGATGCTATCGCGGTTTGAAACTTCTCTTTGTTTGTAGTTCGTCTTGAAATCAACGCCCGGCGATCCCTAATGTCACATCGAGAAAACATATATTAGCGGTTGGGGAGCGCAATGTAATTGATCCTACCATCATCTAACCTATCCACCCCAACTTCCTATGTACCTTTCATGTGGTTCCCCTTCTTGTTTGGGTTAGTTTGGTGCGACATAGAGATTTTTCGATGGAATTCAAGATTTCACTCTCAACAAGTGCTACTTTGAGGCCTATGGCAAGTGATTCATAGAAAAACTCTCTAATGGTCCACTTGTTCAAATTTAGGTTCTCTAGGGTGAGGCATTTGATTCCACAACCGAAAAAGTCTAGCTTCGATGCTATCGCCGGTTTGGAAACTTCTCTTTGTTTGTAGTTCCGCGCTGAAATCAACGCCCGGCCGATCCCTAATGTCACATCGAAAACATATATTAACGGTTGGGGAGCGCAATGTAATTGATCCTACCATCATCTAACCTATCCACCCCAACTTCCTATGTACCTTTCATTGTCGTTCCCCTTCTTGTTTTGGTTAGTAGGTGCGACATAGAGATTTTTCGATGGAATTCCAAGATTTCACTCTCAACAAGTGCTACTTTGAGGCCTATGGCAAGTGATTCATAGAAAAACTCTCTAATGGTCCACTTGTTCAAATTTAGGTTCTCTAGGGTGAGGCATTTGATTCCACAACCGCGAAAAAAGTCTAGCTTCGATGCTATCGCGTTTGGAAACTTCTCTTTGTTTGTAGTTCGTTGCTGAAATCAACGCCCGGCCGGTCCCTAATGTCACATCGAAAACATATATTAGCGGTTGGGGAGCGCAATGTAATTGATCCTACCATCATCTAACCTATCAACCCCAACTTCCTATGTACCTTTCACATGGTTCCCCTTCTTGTTTTGGTTAGTTTGGTCGACATAGAGATTTTCGATGGAATTCCAAGATTTCACTCTCAACAAGTGCTACTTTGAGGCCTATGGCAAGTGATTCATAGAAAAACTCTCTAATGGTCCACTTGTTCAAATTTAGGTTCTCTAGGGTGAGGCATTTGATTCCACAACCGCGAAAAAGTCTAGCTTCGATGCTATCGCGGATTTGAAACTTCTCTTTGTTTGTAGTTCGTGCTTGAAATCAACGCCCGGCCGATCCCTAATGTCACATCGAAAACATATATTAGCGGTTGGGGAGCGCAATGTAATTGATCCTACCATCATCTAACCTATCCACCCCAACTTCCTATGTACCTTTTCGTTATGCGTTCCCCTTCTTGTTTTAGGTTAGTTGGTGCGACATAGAGATTTTTGATGGAATTCAAGATTTCACTCTCAACAAGTGCTACTTTGAGGCCTATGGCAAGTGATTCATAGAAAAACTCTCTAATGGTCCACTTGTTCAAATTTAGGTTCTCTAGGGTGAGGCATTTGATTCCACAACCGCGAAAAAGTCTAGCTTCGATGCTATCGCCGGTTTGGAAACTTCTCTTTGTTTGTAGTTCGTTTGAAATCAACGCCCGGCCGTCCCTAATGTCACATCGAGAAACATATATTAGCGGTTGGGGAGCGCAATGTAATTGATCCTACCATCATCTAACCTATCCACCCCAACTTCCTATGTACCTTTCATTGTCCGTTCCCCTTCTTGTTTTTAGGTTAGGTAGGTGCGACATAGAGATTTTTCGATGGAATTCAAGATTTCACTCTCAACAAGTGCTACTTTGAGGCCTATGGCAAGTGATTCATAGAAAAACTCTCTAATGGTCCACTTGTTCAAATTTAGGTTCTCTAGGGTGAGGCATTTGATTCCACAACCGTGAAAAAAGTCTAGCTTCGATGCTATCGCGGGACTGGAAACTTCTCTTTGTTTGTAGTTAGATCTTTGAAATCAACGCCCGGCCGTCCCTAATGTCACATCGAAAACATATATTAACGGTTGGGGAGCGCATAATGTAATTGATCCTACCATCATCTAACCTATCCACCCCAACTTCCTATGTACCTTTCACAATGGATTTCCCCTTCTTGTTTTAGGTTCGTTTTGGTGACATAGAGATTTTTGATGGAATTCAAGATTTCACTCTCAACAAGTGCTACTTTGAGGCCTATGGCAAGTGATTCATAGAAAAACTCTCTAATGGTCCACTTGTTCAAATTTAGGTTTTCTAGGGTGAGGCATTTGATTCCACAACCGCCAAAAAAAGTCTAGCTTCGATACTATCGCGGGTTGGAAACTTCTCTTTGTTTGTAGTTAGGTGCTGAAATCAACGCCCGGCGGTCCCTAATGTCACATCGAGAAACATATATTAGCGGTTGGGGAGCGCAATGTAATTGATCCTACCATCATCTAACCTATCCACCCCAACTTCCTATGTACCTTTCGGTGTCGTTCCCCTTCTTGTTTTGGTTAGTTTGGTCGACATAGAGATTTTTCGATGGAATTCAAGATTTCCTCTCAACAAGTGCTACTTTGAGGCCTATGGCAAGTGATTCATAGAAAAACTCTCTAATGGTCCACTTGTTCAAATTTAGGTTCTCTAGGGTGAGGCATTTGATTCCACAACCGTGAAAAAGTCTAGCTTCGATGCTATCGCCCGGTTTTGGAAACTTCTCTTTGTTTGTAGTTAGCGCTGAAATCAACGCCCGGCCGATCCCTAATGTCACATCGAGAAACATATATTAACGGTTGGGGAGCGCAATGTAATTGATCCTACCATCATCTAACCTATCCACCCCAACTTCCTATGTACCTTTCGTGTGGTTCCCCTTCTTGTTTTTTGTTCATAGGTGCGACATAGAGATTTTTCGATGGAATTCAAGATTTCCTCTCAACAAGTGCTACTTTGAGGCCTATGGCAAGTGATTCATAGAAAAACTCTCTAATGGTCCACTTGTTCAAATTTAGGTTTTCTAGGGTGAGGCATTTGATTCCACAACCGCAAAAAAAGTCTAGCTTCGATGCTATCGCTCGCGGTTTGGAAACTTCTCTTTGTTTGTAGTTCGTGCTGAAATCAACGCCCGGCAGTCCCTAATGTCACATCGAAAACATATATTAGCGGTTGGGGAGCGCCAATGTAATTGATCCTACCATCATCTAACCTATCCACCCCAACTTCCTATGTACCTTTTCATAATACGTTCCCCTTCTTGTTTTAGGTTCGTTTTGGTCGACATAGAGATTTTTGATGGAATTCAAGATTTCACTCTCAACAAGTGCTACTTTGAGGCCTATGGCAAGTGATTCATAGAAAAACTCTCTAATGGTCCACTTGTTCAAATTTAGGTTCTCTAGGGTGAGGCATTTGATTCCACAACCGCCAAAAAGTCTAGCTTCGATACTATCGCGGATTGGAAACTTCTCTTTGTTTGTAGTTAGGCGCTGAAATCAACGCCCGCGGTCCCTAATGTCACATCGAGAAACATATATTAGCGGTTGGGGAGCGCAATGTAATTGATCCTACCATCATCTAACCTATCCACCCCAACTTCCTATGTACCTTTCATATGGTTCCCCTTCTTGTTTTGGTTCGTTTGGTGCGACATAGAGATTTTTGATGGAATTCAAGATTTCACTCTCAACAAGTGCTACTTTGAGGCCTATGGCAAGTGATTCATAGAAAAACTCTCTAATGGTCCACTTGTTCAAATTTAGGTTCTCTAGGGTGAGGCATTTGATTCCACAACCGTGAAAAAGTCTAGCTTCGATGCTATCGCCGGTTTGGAAACTTCTCTTTGTTTTTGTAGTTCGCTTTGAAATCAACGCCCGGCGATCCCTAATGTCACATCGAAAACATATATTAGCGGTTGGGGAAGCGCAATGTAATTGATCCTACCATCATCTAACCTATCCACCCCAACTTCCTATGTACCTTTCATTATGGTTCCCCTTCTTGTTTTGGTTAGTTTAGGTCGACATAGAGATTTTCGATGGAATTCAAGATTTCACTCTCAACAAGTGCTACTTTGAGGCCTATGGCAAGTGATTCATAGAAAAACTCTCTAATGGTCCACTTGTTCAAATTTAGGTTTTCTAGGGTGAGGCATTTGATTCCACAACCGCGAAAAAGTCTA
This sequence comes from Hyparrhenia diplandra, assembly GCA_015847255.1. Taxonomy (NCBI): domain Eukaryota; kingdom Viridiplantae; phylum Streptophyta; class Magnoliopsida; order Poales; family Poaceae; genus Hyparrhenia; species Hyparrhenia diplandra. Next base: position 57,042 of record JADLZK010011858.1, on the reverse strand, counting down.
GCTTCGATACTATATCCGGTTTGGAAACTTCTCTTTGTTTGTAGTTAAGCGCTGAAATCAACGCCCGGCTGTCCCTAATGTCACATCGAGAAATATATATTAGCGGTTGGGGAGCGCAATGTAATTGATCCTACCATCATCTAACCTATCCACCCCAACTTCCTATGTACCTTTCACTTATGGTTCCCCTTCTTGTTTTAGGTTAGTTTTGGTGCGACATAGAGATTTTTGATGGAATTCAAGATTTCACTCTAAACAAGTGCTACTTTGAGGCCTATGGCAAGTGATTCATAGAAAAACTCTCTAATGGTCCACTTGTTCAAATTTAGGTTCTCTAGGGTGAGGCATTTGATTCCACATCCGTGAAAAGTCTAGCTTCGATGCTATATGCGCCGGATTGGAAACTTCTCTTTGTTTGTAGTTGGCGCTGAAATCAACGCCCGGGTCCCTAATGTCACATCCAAAACATATATTAGCGGTTGGGGAGCGCGCCAATGTAATTGATCCTACCATCATCTAACCTATCAACCCCAACTTCCTATGTACCTTTCCTATCGTTCCCCTTCTTGTTTTAGGTTCGTTTGGTCTGAGACCCATAGAGATTTTCGATGGAATTCAAGATTTCACTCTCAACAAGTGCTACTTTGAGGCCTATGGCAAGTGATTCATAGAAAAACTCTCTAATGGTCCACTTGTTCAAATTTAGGTTCTCTAGGGTGAGGCATTTGATTCCACAACCGTGAAAAAGTCTAGCTTCGATGCTATCGCGGATTGGAAACTTCTCTTTGTTTGTAGTTATTTGAAATCAACGCCCGCAGTCCCTAATGTCACATCGAAACATATATTAATGGTTGGGGAGCGCCAATGTAATTGATCCTACCATCATCTAACCTATCCACCCCAACTTCCTATGTACCTTTAGGTATCGTTCCCCTTCTTGTTTTAGGTTAGTTGGTGCGACATAGAGATTTTTCGATGGAATTCCAAGATTTCAATCTCAACAAGTGCTACTTTGAGGCCTATGGCAAGTGATTCATAGAAAAACTCTCTAATGGTCCACTTGTTCAAATTTAGGTTTTCTAGGGTGAGGCATTTGATTCCACAACCGAAAAAGTCTAGCTTCGATGCTATCGCCGTTTGGAAACTTCTCTTTGTTTGTAGTTCGCTTTTCGATGGAATTCAAAAATCAACGCCCGGCAGTCCCTAATGTCACATCGAGAAACATATAATTAACGGTTGGGGACCGCCATGTAATTGATCCTACCATCATCTAACCTATCCACCCCAACTTCCTATGTACCTTTCGTGTCGTTCCCCTTCTTGTTTTGGTTTGTAGGTCGACATAGAGATTTTCGATGGAATTCCAAGATTTCACTCTCAACAAGTGCTACTTTGAGGCCTATGGCAAGTGATTCTTAGAAAAACGCTCTAATGGTCCACTTGTTCAAATTTAGGTTTTTCTAGGGTGAGGCATTTGATTCCACAACCGAAAAAGTCTAGCTTCGATACTATCGCGGTTTGGAAACTTCTCTTTGTTTGTAGTTCGTGCTGAAATCAACGCCCGCAGTCCCTAATGTCACATCGAAACATATATTAACGGTTGGGGAATGCAATGTAATTGATCCTACCATCATCTAACCTATCCACCCCAACTTCCTATGTACCTTTCCTATCGTTCCCCTTCTTGTTTTGATTCGTTTGGTCGACATAGAGATTTTCGATGGAATTCAAGATTTCACTCTCAACAAGTGCTACTTTGAGGCCTATGGCAAGTGATTCATAGAAAAACTCTCTAATGGTCCACTTGTTCAAATTTAGGTTTTTCTAGGGTGAGGCATTTGATTCCACAACCGTGAAAAAAAGTCTAGCTTCGATGCTATCGCCGGACTGGAAACTTCTCTTTGTTTGTAGTTCGCGCTGAAATCAACGCCCGCCGATCCCTAATGTCACATCGAAAACATATATTAACGGTTGGGGACCGCAATGTAATTGATCCTACCATCATCTAACCTATCAACCCCAACTTCCTATGTACCTTTCATTAATCGTTTCCCCTTCTTGTTTTTTGGTTCGTTGGTCGACATAGAGATTTTTTCGATGGAATTCCAAGATTTCACTCTCAACAAGTGCTACTTTGAGGCCTATGGCAAGTGATTCATAGAAAAACACTCTAATGGTCCACTTGTTCAAATTTAGGTTTTCTAGGGTGAGGCATTTGATTCCACATCCATGAAAAAGTCTAGCTTCGATACTATCGCCGGACTGGAAACTTCTCTTTTGTTTGTAGTTTTACGCTGAAATCAACGCCGGCCAGTCCCTAATGTCACATCGAAAACATATATTAACGGTTGGGGAGCGCAATGTAATTGATCCTACCATCATCTAACCTATCCACCCCAACTTCCTATGTACCTTTCGTGTCGTTCCCCTTCTTGTTTCGGTTTGTAGGTGCGACATAGAGATTTTTATGATGGAATTCCAAGATTTCACTCTCAACAAGTGCTACTTTGAGGCCTATGGCAAGTGATTCATAGAAAAACTCTCTAATGGTCCACTTGTTCAAATTTAGGTTTTCTAGGGTGAGGCATTTGATTCCACATCCGTGAAAAAGTCTAGCTTCGATGCTATCGCGGTTTGGAAACTTCTCTTTGTTTGTAGTTCGCGCTGAAATCAACGCCCGGAGGTCCCTAATGTCACATCGAAACATATATTAACGGTTGGGGAGCGCAATGTAATTGATCCTACCATCATCTAACCTATCCACCCCAACTTCCTATGTACCTTTCTGTCGTTCCCCTTCTTGTTTTCGGTTTGTTTGGTCGACATAGAGATTTTCGATGGAATTCAAGATTTCACTCTCAACAAGTGCTACTTTGAGGCCTATGGCAAGTGATTCATAGAAAAACTCTCTAATGGTCCACTTGTTCAAATTTAGGTTTTCTAGGGTGAGGCATTTGATTCCACAACCGCGAAAAAAGTCTAGCTTCGATACTATCGCGGATTTGGAAACTTCTCTTTGTTTGTAGTTAGTTATTGCTGAAATCAACGCCAGCCGTCCCTAATGTCACATCTAGAAACATATATTAGCGGTTGGGGAACGCAATGTAATTGATCCTACCATCATCTAACCTATCCACCCAACTTCCTATGTACCTTTCATTAGCGTTTCCCCTTCTTGTTTCGGTTTGTTGGTCGACACGAGATTTTCGATGGAATTCCAAGATTTCACTCTAAACAAGTGCTACTTTGAGGCCTATGGCAAGTGATTCATAGAAAAACTCTCTAATGGTCCACTTGTTCAAATTTAGGTTCGCTAGGGTGAGGCATTTGATTCCACATCCATGAAAAGTCTAGCTTCGATGCTATCGCGGACTGGAAACTTCTCTTTGTTTGTAGTTCGCTGAAATCAACGCCCGCCAGTCCCTAATGTCACATCCGAAACATATATTAACGGTTGGGGACCGCAATGTAATTGATCCTACCATCATCTAACCTATCACCCCAACTTCCTATGTACCTTTGCTGTCGTTCCCCTTCTTGTTTTAGGTTAGTTGGTCGACATAGAGATTTTCGATGGAATTCCAAGATTTCACTCTCAACAAGTGCTACTTTGAGGCCTATGGCAAGTGATTCTTAGAAAAACTCTCTAATGGTCCACTTGTTCAAATTTAGGTTTTCTAGGGTGAGGCATTTGATTCCACAACCACGAAAAAGTCTTGATCGATACTATCGCCGGACTGGAAACTTCTCTTTGTTTGTAGTTCGCGCTGAAATCAACCCGGCCGATCCCTAATGTCACATCCAGAAACATATATTAAACGGTTGGGGACCGCAATGTAATTGATCCTACCATCATCTAACCTATCCACCCCAACTTCCTATGTACCTTTCGTGTCGTTCCCCTTCTTGTTTTGAGTTTGTAGGTCGACCATAGATATTTTCGATGGAATTCCAAGATTTCACTCTCAACAAGTGCTACTTTGAGGCCTATGGCAAGTGATTCATAGAAAAACTCTCTAATGGTCCACTTGTTCAAATTTAGGTTTTCTAGGGTGAGGCATTTGATTCCACATCCGTGAAAAAGTCTAGCTTCGATGCTATCGCCGGATTGGAAACTTCTCTTTGTTTGTAATTCGCTGAAATCAACGCCCGCCGGTCCTAATGTAACATAGAGAAACATATATTAACGGTTGGGGACGCGCAATGAAATTGATCCTACCATCATCTAACCTATCCACCCCAACTTCCTATGTACCTTTCCTGTCGTTCCCCCTTCTTGTTTTGGTTCGTTTGGTCGACATAGAGATTTTCGATGGAATTCCAAGATTTCACTCTAAACAAGTGCTAGTTTGAGGCCTATGGCAAGTGATTCATAGAAAAACTCTCTAATGGTCCACTTGTTCAAATTTAGGTTCGCTAGGGTGAGGCATTTGATTCCACATCCGTGAAAAAGTCTAGCTCGATGCTATTGCGGACTAGGAAACTTCTCTTTGTTTGTAGATCGTTGGCTGAAATCAACGCCCGGCCGTCCCTAATGTCACATCGAAACATATATTAACGGTTGGGGAACGCAATGTAATTGATCCTACCATCATCTAACCTATCCACCCCTAACTTCCTATGTACCTTTCCTGTCGTTTCCCCTTCTTGTTTCGGTTCGTTGGTCGACCAAAAGATTTTCGATGGAATTCCAAGATTTCACTCTAAACAAGTGCTACTTTGAAGCCTGTGGCAAGTGATTCATAGAAAAACTCTCTAATGGTACACTTGTTCAAATTTAGGTTCTCTAGGGTGAGGCATTTGATTCCCAAATCCATGAAAAAGTCTAGCTTCGATACTATCGCCGGACTGGAAACTTATCTTTGTTTGTAGTTTGAGATTTGAAATCAACGCCCGGCCGAGTCCCTAATGTCACGTAGAAACATATATTAGCGGTTGCGGACCGCAATGTAATTGATCTACCATCATCTAACCTATCCACCCCAACTTCCTATGTACCTTTCTATCGTTCCCCTTCTTCTTGTTTCAGTTCGTTGGTCGACAAAGAGAGATTTTCGATGGAATTCCAAGATTTCCTCTAAACAAATGCGCTACTTTGGAGGCCTATGGCAAGTGATTCATAGAAAAACTCTCTAATGAGTCCAATTTTTCAAATTTAGGTTCGCTAGGGTGACGCATTTGATTCCACATCCGTGAAAAAGTCTAGGGTGGATAGCTAGATCGCGGTAGGATCAATTACATTGCGTTCCTTTCTTTATATGTTTCGGATGTGACATTAGGGGCTGAAATGCTTTACGCGAACTACAAACAAATGTTTCATACAGAGAATCGGAAACATATATTAACGGTTGGGGACATCAAATGCCTCACCCTACCATAAATTTGAACAAGTGGACCAACAAACTTTTTATATGTATCTTTCCTTGCTCCTCAAGTTCTTGTTTTGAGGTTTGTTGGAATTGTATAGATTTTCTCTGGAATTCCACGAACCGAAACAAGAAGGGGAACGACACAAAAGGTACATAGGAAGTTGGGGTGGATAGGTTAGATGATGGTAGGATCAATTACATTATGGCTTCCGCAACCGTTAATATATGTTTCCGATGTGACATTAGGGACTGCTGGCGCTGATTTCAGCGTGAACTACAAACAAAGAGAAGTTTCCAATCCGGCGATAGAATCGAGCAAGACTTTTTTTGGTTGTGGAATCAAATGCCTCACCCTAGAAAACCTAAATTTGAACAAGTGGACCATTAGAGCGTTTTTCTAAGAATCACTTGCCATAGGCCTCAAAGTAGCACTTGTTGAGAGTGAAATCTTGGAATTCCATCAAAAATCTCTATGTCGACCTTACGAACCCGAAACAAGAAGGGGAACGACAGAAAGGTACATAGGAAGTTAGGGTGGATAGGTTAGATGATGGTAGGATCAATTACATTGCGTTCCCCAACCGTTAATATATGTTCTGGATGTGACATTAGGGACAAAAAAGGTACATAGCTTGGGGTGCGTTTGATTTCATTTTCGTTCTAACTACAAACAAAGAGAAGTTTCAGTCCGGCGATAGAATCGAGCAAGACTTTTTTGCGGTTGTGGAATCAAATGCCTCACCTAGAAACCTAAATTTGAACAAGTGGACCATTAGAGTTTTTTCTAAGAATCACTTGCCATAGGCCTCAAAGTAGAACTTGTTGAGTGAAATCTTGGAATTCCATCGAAAAATCTCTGTGTCGACAAATGAACCGAAACAAGAAGGGGAACGACACAAAAGGTACATAGGAAGTTGGGGTTGGATAGGTTAGATGATGGTAGGATCAATTACATTGCGTTCCGCAACCCGTTAATATATATGTTTCTTGATGTGACATTAGGGACTGCTGGCGTTGATTTTCAATCAAATTCCTCACCCTACGAACTACAAACAAAGAGAAGTTTCCAATCCGGCGATAGAATCGAGCTGAACTTTTTTGCTGTTGTGGAATCAAATGCCTCACCCTAGAAAAACCTAAATTTGAACAAGTGGACCATTAGAGCGTTTTTCTAAGAATCACTTGCCATAGGCCTCAAAGTAGCACTTGTTGAGAGTGAAATCTTGGAATTCCATCGAAAATCTCTATGTCAACCTACGAACCAAACAAGAAGGGGAACGACACAAAAGGTACATAGGAAGTTGGGGTGGATAGGTTAGATGATGGTAGGATCAATTACATTGCGTTCCCAACCGTTAATATATGTTTCTGGATGTGACATTAGGGACTGCTGGCGTTGATTTCAGCGCGAACTACAAACAAAGAGAAGTTTCCAATCCGGCGATAGAATCGAGCAAGACTTTTTGCGGCTGTGGAATCAAATGCCTCACCCTAGAAAAACCTAAATTTGAACAAGTGGACCATTAGAGCGTTTTCTAAGAATCACTTGCCATAGGCCTCAAAGTAAGACTTGTTGAGAGTGAAATCTTGGAATTCCATCAAAAATCTCTATGTTTGACCTATGAACCAAACAAGAAGGGGAACGTCACGAAAGGTACATAGGAAGTTGGGGTGGATAGGTTAGATGATGGTAGGATCAATTACATTGCGTTCCCCAACCGTTAATATATGTTTTAAGGATGTGACATTAGGGACTGCTGGCGTTGATTTCAACGCGAACTACAAACAAAGAAAGTTTCCAGTCCGGCGATAGAATCGAGCAAGACTTTTTGCGGCCGTGGAATCAAATGCCTCACCCTAGAAAACCTAAATTTGAACAAGTGGACCATTAGAGCGTTTTTCTAAGAATCACTTGCCATAGGCCTCAAAGTAGCACTTGTTGAGAGTGAAATCTTGGAATTCCATCAAAAATCTCTATGTCGACCTGACGAACCAGAAACAAGAAGGGGAACGACAGGGAAAGGTACATAGGAAGTTAGGTGGATAGGTTAGATGATGGTAGGATCAATTACATTGCGTTCCCCAACCGTTAATATATGTTTAGAGGATGTGACATTAGGAAAACCTAAGGGCGTTGATTTCAGCACGAACTACAAACAAAGAGAAGTTTCGGTCGTGATAGAAATCGAGCAAGACTTTTTTATGTTTGTGGAATCAAATGCCTCACCCTAGAAAACCTAAATTTGAACAAGTGGACAATTAGAGCGTTTTTCTAAGAATCACTTGCCATAGGCCTCAAAGTAGCACTTGTTGAGAGTGAAATCTTGGAATTCCATCGAAAATCTAGAGAACCTATGTCGACAAAATCACTGACCTCAAAAGCAAGAAGGGGAAATCTTGGAACCATCTAAAAAAAGGTACATAGGAAGTTGGGGTGGATAGGTTAGATGATGGTAGGATCAATTACATTGCGTTCCGCAACCGTTAATATATGTTTCTTGATGTGACATTAGGGACTGCTGGCGTTGATTTCAGCGCGAACTACAAACAAAGAGAAGTTTCCAGTCCGGCGATAGAACCGAGCAAGACTTTTTTGCGGCTCTTTGTGGATTCAAATGCCTCACCCTAGAAAACCTAAAATTTGAACAAGTGGACCATTAGAGCGTTTTTCTAAGAATCACTTGCCATAGGCCTCAAAGTAGCACTTGTTGAGAGTGAAATCTTGGAATTCCATCGAAAATCTCTATGTCGACCTACGAACCAAAACAAGAAGGGGAACGGCACGAAAGGTACATAGAAAGTTGGGGTTGATAGGTTGGATGATGGTAGGATCAATTACATTGCGTTCCCAACCGTTAATATATGTTTCTGGATGTGACATTAGGGACTGCTGGCGTTGCATTCAGCGCGAACTACAAACAAAGAGAAGTTTCCAATCCGGTGATAGAATCGAGCAAGACTTTTTTGCGGCTGTGGAATCAAATGCCTCACCCTAGAGAACCTAAATTTGAACAAGTGGACCATTAGAGCGTTTTTCTAAGAATCACTTGCCATAGGCCTCAAAGTAGCACTTGTTGAGAGTGAAATCTTGGAATTCCATCAAAAATCTCTATGTCGACCTACGAACCAAAACAAGAAGGGAGCGACAAAAAGGTACATAGGAAGTTAGGGTGGATAGGTTAGATGATGGTAGGATCAATTACATTGCGTTCATAACCGTTAATATATGTTTACGGATGTGACATTAGGGACTCGCTGGCGTTGATTTCAGCGCGAACTACAAACAAAGAGAAGTTTCGGTCCGGCGATAGAATCGAGCAAGACTTTTTGCGGTTGTGGAATCAAATGCCTCACCCTAGAAAACCAAAATTTGAACAAGTGGACCATTAGAGCGTTTTTCTAAGAATCACTTGCCACAGGCCTCAAAGTAGCACTTGTTGAGAGTGAAATCTTGGAATTCCATCGAAAATCTCTATGTCGACCTACGAACCGAAACAAGAAGGGGAGCGGCACGAAAGGTACATAGGAAGTTAGGGTGGATAGGTTAGATGGTGGTAGGATCAATTACATTGCGTTCCGCAACCGTTAATATATGTTTCTGGATGTGACATTAGGGACTGCTGGCGTTGATTTCAAAGCGCAAACTACAAACAAAGAGAAGTTTCCCGTCCGGGCGATAGAATCGAGCAAGACTTTTTTGCGGTTGTGGAATCAAATGCCTCACCCTAGAAAACCTAAATTTGAACAAGTGGACCATTAGAGCGTTTTTCTAAGAATCACTTGCCATAGGCCTCAAAGTAGCACTTGTTGAGAGTGAAATCTTGGAATTCCATCGAAAATCTCTATGTCGACCTACGAACCGAAACAAGAAGGGGAACGGCACGAAAGGTACATAGGAAGTTGGGGTTGATAGGTTAGATGATGGTAGGATCAATTACATTGTGTTCCCCAACCGTTAATATATGTTTCTGGATGTGACATTAGGGACTGTGGCGCGTTGATTTCAATGCGAACTACAAACAAAGAGAAGTTTCAATCCGGCGATAGAATCGAAAGGCTAGACTTTTTGCGGTTGTGGAATCAAATGCCTCACCCTAGAGAACCTAAATTTGAACAAGTGGACAATTAGGGCGTTTTTCTAAGAATCACTTGCCATAGGCCTCAAAGTAGCACTTGTTGAGAGTGAAATCTTGGAATTCCATCGAAAATCCCTATGTCGACCTACGAACCGAAACAAGAAGGGGAACGACACCAAAGGTACATAGGAAGTTGGGGTGGATAGGTTAGATGATGGTAGGATCAATTACATTGCGTTCCGCAACCGTTAATATATGTTTTCTGATGTGACATTAGGGACCGGCTAGGCGTTGATTTCAGCGCGATGTACAAACAAAGAGAAGTTTCCAGTCCGGCGATAGCATCGAAGCTGAACTTTTTCGCGGTTGTGGAATCAAATGCCTCCCCCTAGAGAACCTAAATTTGAACAAGTGGACCATTAGAGAGTTTTTCTATGAATGACTTGCCATAGGCCTCAAAGTATCACTTGTTTAGAGTGAAATCTTGGAATTCCATTGAAAATCTCTGTGTCGACAAAGGAACCGAAACAAGAAGGGGAACGACAGGAAAGGTACATAGGAAGTTAGGGTGGATAGGTTAGATGATGGTAGGATCAATTACATTGCGTTCCGCAACCGTTAATATATGTTTCTGGATGTGACATTAGGGACTGCTGGCATTGATTTCAGCGCGAACTACAAACAAAGAGAAGTTTCCAGTCCGGCGATAGAATCGAGCAAGACTTTTTTGCGGTTGTGGAATCAAATGCCTCACCCTAGAAAACCTAAATTTGAACAAGTGGACCATTAGAGCGTTTTTCTAAGAATCACTTGCCATAGGCCTCAAAGTAGCACTTGTTGAGAGTGAAATCTTGGAATTCCATCGAAAATCTCTATGTCGACCAACGAACCGAAACAAGAAGGGGAACGGCACGAAAGGTACATAGGAAGTTGGGGTGGATAGGTTAGATGATGGTAGGATCAATTACATTGCGTTCCCCAACCGTTAATATATGTTTCTGGATGTGACATTAGGGACTGCTGGCGTTGATTTCAGCGCGAACTACAAACAAAGAGAAGTTTCCAGTCCGGCGATAGAATCGAGCTAGACTTTTTTGCGGTTGTGGAATCAAATGCCTCACCCTAGAAAACCTAAATTTGAACAAGTGGACCATTAGAGCGTTTTTCTAAGAATCACTTGCCATAGGCCTCAAAGTAGCACTTGTTGAGAGTGAAATCTTGGAATTCCATCGAAAATCTCTATGTCGACCTACGAACCGAAACAAGAAGGGGAACGAGAGGAAAGGTACATAGGAAGTTGGGGTGGATAGGTTAGATGATGGTAGGATCAATTACATTGCGTTCCCCAACCGTTAATATATGTTTCTGGATGTGACATTAGGGACTGCTGGCGTTGATTTCAGCGCGAACTACAAACAAAGAGAAGTTTCCAGTCCGGCGATAGAATCGAGCAAGACTTTTTTGCGGTTGTGGAATCAAATGCCTCACCCTAGAAAACCTAAATTTGAACAAGTGGACCATTAGAGCGTTTTTCTAAGAATCACTTGCCATAGGCCTCAAAGTAGCACTTGTTGAGAGTGAAATCTTGGAATTCCATCGAAAATCTCTATGTCGACCTACGAACCGAAACAAGAAGGGGAACGACACGAAAGGTACATAGGAAGTTGGGGTTGATAGGTTAGATGATGGTAGGATCAATTACATTGTGTTCCCCAACCGTTAATATATGTTTCTGGATGTGACATTAGGGACTGCTGGCGTTGATTTCAATGCGAACTACAAACAAAGAGAAGTTTCCAATCCGGCGATAGAATCGAGCTAGACTTTTTTGCGGTTGTGGAATCAAATGCCTCACCCTAGAGAACCTAAATTTGAACAAGTGGACAATTAGGGCGTTTTTCTAAGAATCACTTGCCATAGGCCTCAAAGTAGCACTTGTTGAGAGTGAAATCTTGGAATTCCATCGAAAATCTCTATGTCGACCTACGAACCGAAACAAGAAGGGGAACGACACAAAAGGTACATAGGAAGTTGGGGTGGATAGGTTAGATGATGGTAGGATCAATTACATTGCGTTCCGCAACCGTTAATATATGTTTCTGGATGTGACATTAGGGACTGCTGGCGTTGATTTCAGCGCGAACTACAAACAAAGAGAAGTTTCCAGTCCGGCGATAGAATCGAGCAAGACTTTTTTTGGTTGTGGAATCAAATGCCTCACCCAAGAGAACCTAAATTTGAACAAGTGGACCATTAGAGCGTTTTTCTAAGAATCACTTGCCATAGGCCTCAAAGTAGCACTTGTTTAGAGTGAAATCTTGGAATTCCATTGAAAATCTCTATGTCGACCTAAATGAACCGAAACAAGAAGGGGAAAAGACACGAAAGGTACATAGGAAGTTAGGGTGGATAGGTTAGATGATGGTAGGATCAATTACATTGCGTTCCCCAACCGTTAATATATGTTTCGGATGTGACATTAGGGGACTGCTGGCGTTGATTTCAGCTCAAAACTACAAACAAAGAGAAGTTTCCAATCCGGCGATAGAATCGAGCAAGACTTTTTTTTGCGGCTGTGGAATCAAATGCCTCACCCTAGAAAACCTAAATTTGAACAAGTGGACCATTAGAGCGTTTTTCTAAGAATCACTTGCCATAGGCCTCAAAGTAGCACTTGTTGAGAGTGAAATCTTGGAATTCCATCGAAAATCTCTATGTCGACCTACGAACCGAAACAAGAAGGGGAACGACAAAAAAGGTACATAGGAAGTTGGGGTGGATAGGTTAGATGATGGTAGGATCAATTACATTGCGTTCCGCAACCGTTAATATATGTTTCGGATGTGACATTAGGGGCTACCGGGCGTTGATTTCAGCGCGAAGTACAAACAAAGAGAAGTTTCCAGTCCGGCGATAGAACCGAGCAAGACTTTTTTGCGGCTGTGGAATCAAATGCCTCACCCTAGAGAACCTAAATTTGAACAAGTAGAACATTAGAGAGCTTTTCTATGAATCACTTGCCATAGGCCTCAAAGTAGCACTTGTTGAGGGTGAAATCTTGGAATTCCATCGAAAATCTCTATGTCGACCTACGAACCGAAACAAGAAGGGGAACGAGAGGAAAGGTACATAGGAAGTTAGGGTGGATAGGTTAGATGATGGTAGGATCAATTACATTGCGTTCCGCAACCGTTAATATATGTTTCTGGATGTGACATTAGGGACTGCTGGCGTTGATTTCAGCGAACTACAAACAAAGAGAAGTTTCCAAATCCGGCAATAGAATCGAGCAAGACTTTTTGCGGTTGTGGAATCAAATGCCTCACCCTAGAAAACCTAAATTTGAACAAGTGGACCATTAGAGCGTTTTTTAAGAATCACTTGCCATAGGCCTCAAAGTAGCACTTGTTTAGAGTGAAATCTTGGAATTCCATCGAAAATCTCTATGTCGACCTACAATGAACCGAAACAAGAAGGGGAACGACACGAAAGGTACATAGGAAGTTAGGGTGGATAGGTTAGATGATGGTAGGATCAATTACATTGTGTTCCCAACCGTTAATATATGTTTCTGGATGTGACATTAGGGACTGCTGGCGTTGATTTCAGCGCGAACTACAAACAAAGAGAAGTTTCCAATCCGGCGATAGAATCGAGCAAGACTTTTTTGCGGTTGTGGAATCAAATGCCTCACCCTAGAGAACCTAAATTTGAACAAGTGGACCATTAGAGCGTTTTTCTAAGAATCACTTGCCATAGGCCTCAAAGTAGCACTTGTTGAGAGTGAAATCTTGGAATTCCATCGAAAATCTCTATATCGACCTACGAACCGAAACAAGAAGGGGAACGACACGAAAGGTACATAGGAAGTTGGGGTGGATAGGTTAGATGATGGTAGGATCAATTACATTGCGTTCCGCAACCGTTAATATATGTTTCTGGATGTGACATTAGGGACTGCTAGCGTTGATTTCAGCGCGAAGTACAAACAAAGAGAAGTTTCCAGTCCGGCGATAGCATCGAGCTAGACTTTTTTGCGGTTGTGGAATCAAATGCCTCCCCCTAGAGAACCTAAATTTGAACAAGTGGACCATTAGAGAGTTTTTCTATGAATCACTTGCCATAGGCCTCAAAGTAGCACTTGTTTAGAGTGAAATCTTGGAATTCCATTGAAAATCTCTGTGTCGACAAATGAACCGAAACAAGAAGGGGAACGACAGGAAAGGTACATAGGAAGTTAGGGTGGATAGGTTAGATGGTGGTAGGATCAATTACATTGCGTTCCGCAACCGTTAATATATGTTTCTGGATGTGACATTAGGGACTGCTGGCGTTGATTTCAGCGCGAACTACAAACAAAGAGAAGTTTCCAGTCCGGCGATAGAATCGAGCAAGACTTTTTTGCGGCTGTGGAATCAAATGCCTCACCCTAGAAAACCTAAATTTGAACAAGTGGACCATTAGAGCGTTTTTCTAAGAATCACTTGCCATAGGCCTCAAAGTAGCACTTGTTGAGAGTGAAATCTTGGAATTCCATCGAAAATCTCTGTGTCGACAAATGAACCGAAACAACAAGGGGAACAACTCAAAAGGTACATAGGAAGTTGGCGTGGATAGGTTAGATGATGGTAGGGTAGGATCAATTACATTGCGTTCCAAACCGTTAATATATGTTTACGGATGTGACATTTGGGGCTGCTGGCGTTGATTTCAGCGCGAAGTACAAACAAAGAGAAGTTTCCAGTCCGGCGATAGAATCGAGCAAGACTTTTTTTGCGGTTGTGGAATCAAATGCCTCACACCCTAGAAAACCTAAATTTGAACAAGTGGACCATTAGAGCGTTTTTTTCTAAGAATCACTTGCCATAGGCCCCAAAGTAGCACTTGTTGAGAGTGAAATCTTGGAATTCCATTGAAAATCTCTATGTCAACCTAATGAACCAAACAAGAAGGGGAACGCACGAAAGGTACATAGGAAGTTAGGGTGGATAGGTTAGATGACGGTTGGATCAATTACATTGCGTTCCCCAACCGTTAATATATGTTTCCGGATGTGACATTAGGGACTGCTGGCGTTGCTTTCAGCACGAACTACAAACAAAGAGAAGTTTCCAGTCCGGCGATAGAAGCGAGCAAGACTTTTTTGCGGCTGTGGAATCAAATGCCTCACCCTAGAAAGCCTAAATTTGAACAAGTGGACAATTAGAGCATTTTTCTAAGAATCACTTGCCATAGGCCTCAAAGTAGCAGTTGTTGAGAGTGAAATCTTGAAAGTCCATCGAAAATCTCTATGTCGACCTACGAACCGAAACAAGAAGGGGAACGACAAAAAAGGTACATAGGAAGTTGGGGTGGATAGGTTAGGTGATGGTAGGATCAATTACATTGCGTTCCGCAACCGTTAATATATGTTTCTGGATGTGACATTAGGGGGCTGGCGGCCGGCGTTGATTTCAGCGCGAACTACAAACAAAGAGAAGTTTCCAAACCGGCGATAGAATCGAGCAAGACTTTTTTGGGCGGTTGTGGAATCAAATGCCTCACCCTAGAGAACCTAAATTTGAACAAGTGGACCATTAGAGAGTTTTTCTATGAATCACTTGCCATAGGCCTCAAAGTAGCACTTGTTGAGAGTGAAATCTTGGAATTCCATCGAAAATCTCTATGTCGACCTACGAACCGAAACAAGAAGGGGAACGAGAGGAAAGGTACATAGGAAGTTAGGGTGGATAGGTTAGATGATGGTAGGATCAATTACATTGCGTTCCGCAACCGTTAATATATGTTTCTGGATGTGACATTAGGGACTGCTGGCGTTGATTTCAGCGCGAACTACAAACAAAGAGAAGTTTCCAGTCCGGCAATAGCATCGAGCTAGACTTTTTTTGCGGTTGTGGAATCAAATGCCTCACCCTAGAGAACCTAAATTTGAACAAGTGGACCATTAGAGAGTTTTTCTATGAATCACTTGCCATAGGCCTCAAAGTAGCACTTGTTTAGAGTGAAATCTTGGAATTCCATCGAAAATCTCTGTGTCGACAAATGAACCGAAACAAGAAGGGGAACGACAGGAAAGGTACATAGGAAGTTAGGGTGGATAGGTTAGATGGTGGTAGGATCAATTACATTGCGTTCCGCAACCGTTAATATATGTTTTTGGATGTGACATTAGGGACTGCTAGGCGTTGATTTCAGCGCGAACTACAAACAAAGAGAAGTTTCCAGTCCGGCGATAGAATCGAGCAAGACTTTTTTGCGGTTGTGGAATCAAATGCCTCACCCTAGAAAACCTAAATTTGAACAAGTGGACCATTAGAGCGTTTTTCTAAGAATCACTTGCCATAGGCCTCAAAGTAGCACTTGTTGAGAGTGAAATCTTGGAATTCCATCGAAAATCTCTATGTCGACCTACGAACCAAAAACAAGAAGGGGAACGACACGAAAAGGTACATAGGAAGTTGGGGTTGATAGGTTAGATGATGGTAGGATCAATTACATTGCGTTCCCCAACCGTTAATATATGTTTCTCTCGATGTGACATTAGGGACTGCCGGCGTTGATTTCAGGCACGAACTACAAACAAAGAGAAGTTTCCAACCGCAATAGAATCGAGCTAGACTTTTTTGCGGTTGTGGAATCAAATGCCTCCCCTAGAGAACCTAAATTTGAACAAGTGGACCATTAGAGAGTTTTTCTAAGAATCACTTGCCATAGGCCTCAAAGTAGCACTTGTTGAGAGTGAAATCTTGGAATTCCATCGAAAATCTCTATGTCGACCTAATGAACCGAAACAAGAAGGGGAACGACACGAAAGGTACATAGGAAGTTAGGGTGGATAGGTTAGATGATGGTAGGATCAATTACATTGCGTTCCCCAACCGTTAATATATGTTTCTGGAAGTGACATTAGGGACTGCTAGCGTTGATTTCAGCGCGAACTACAAACAAAGAGAAGTTTCCAAATCGGCGATAGAATCGAAGCAAGACTTTTTTGCGGTTGTGGAATCAAATGCCTCACCCTAGAAAACCTAAATTTGAACAAGTGGACCATTAGAGCGTTTTTCTAAGAATCACTTGCCATAGGCCTCAAAGTAGCACTTGTTGAGAGTGAAATCTTGGGAATTCCATCGAAAATCTCTATGTCGACCTAATGAACCGAAACAAGAAGGGGAACGACACAAAAGGTACATAGGAAGTTGGGGTGGATAGGTTAGATGATGGTAGGATCAATTACATTGCGTTCCGCAACCGTTAATATATGTTTCTTGATGTGACATTAGGGACTGCCGGCGTTGATTTCAGCGTGAACTACAAACAAAGAGAAGTTTCCAATCCGCGATAGAATCGAAAAGACTTTTTTTGCGGTTGTGGAATCAAATGCCTCACCCTAGAAAACCTAAATTTGAACAAGTGGACCATTAGAGCGTTTTTCTAAGAATCACTTGCCATAGGCCTCAAAGTAGCACTTGTTGAGAGTGAAATCTTGGAATTCCATCGAAAATCTCTATGTCGACCTAACGAACCGAAACAAGAAGGGGAACGACACCAAAGGTACATAGGAAGTTGGGGTGGATAGGTTAGATGATGGTAGGATCAATTACATTGCGTTCCGCAACCGTTAATATATGTTTCTGGATGTGACATTAGGGACTGCTGGCGTTGATTTCAGCGCGAACTACAAACAAAGAGAAGTTTCCAGTCCGGCGATAGAATCGAGCAAGACTTTTTTGCGGTTGTGGAATCAAATGCCTCACCCTAGAAAACCTAAATTTGAACAAGTGGACAATTAGGGCGTTTTTCTAAGAATCACTTGCCATAGGCCTCAAAGTAGCACTTGTTGAGAGTGAAATCTTGGAATTCCATTGAAAATCTCTATGTCGACCTACGAATGAACCAAACAAGAAGGGGAACGACAAAAAGGTACATAGGAAGTTGGGGTGGATAGGTTAGATGATGGTAGGATCAATTACATTGCGTTCCGCAACCGTTAATATATGTTTCGGATGTGACATTAGGGACTGGCCGGGCGTTGATTTCAGCGCGAACTACAAACAAAGAGAAGTTTCCAATCCGGCGATAGAATCGAGCAAGACTTTTTTTTTTTTTGTTGTGGAATCAAATGCCTCACCCTAGAAAAACCTAAATTTGAACAACAGTGGACCATTAGAGAGTTTTTCTAAGAATCACTTGCCATAGGCCTCAAAGTAGCACTTGTTGAGAGTGAAATCTTGGAATTCCATCGAAAATCTCTATGTCGACCTACGAACCGAAACAAGAAGGGGAACGACACGAAAGGTACATAGGAAGTTAGGGTGGATAGGTTAGATGATGGTAGGATCAATTACATTGCGTTCCCGCAACCGTTAATATATGTTTCGATGTGACATTAGGGACCGGCTGGCGTTGATTTCAAAGCGAACTACAAACAAAGAGAAGTTTCCAACGGCAATAGAATCGAGCAAGACTTTTTTGCGGTTGTGGAATCAAATGCCTCACCCTAGAGAACCTAAATTTGAACAAGTGGACCATTAGAGCGTTTTTCTAAGAATCACTTGCCATAGGCCTCAAAGTAGCACTTGTTGAGAGTGAAATCTTGGAATTCCATCGAAAATCTCTATGTCGACCTACGAACCGAAACAAGAAGGGGAACGACACGAAAGGTACATAGGAAGTTGGGGTTGATAGGTTAGATGATGGTAGGATCAATTACATTGCGTTCCCCAACCGTTAATATATGTTTCTGGATGTGACATTAGGGACTGCTGGCGTTGATTTCAATGCGAACTACAAACAAAGAGAAGTTTCCAATCCGGCGATAGAATCGAGCTAGACTTTTTTGCGGTTGTGGAATCAAATGCCTCACCCTAGAGAACCTAAATTTGAACAAGTGGACAATTAGGGCATTTTTCTAAGAATCACTTGCCATAGGCCTCAAAGTAGCACTTGTTGAGAGTGAAATCTTGGAATTCCATCGAAAATCCCTATGTCGACCTACGAACCGAAACAAGAAGGGGAACGACACCAAAGGTACATAGGAAGTTGGGGTGGATAGGTTAGATGATGGTAGGATCAATTACATTGCGTTCCGCAACCGTTAATATATGTTTCTGGATGTGACATTAGGGACTGCCGGGCGTTGATTTCAGCGCGACGAACTACAAACAAAGAGAAGTTTCCAGTCCGGCGATAGCATCGAGCTAGACTTTCTCGCGGTTGTGGAATCAAATGCCTCCCCCTAGAGAACCTAAATTTGAACAAGTGGACCATTAGAGAGTTTTTCTATGAATGACTTGCCATAGGCCTCAAAGTATCACTTGTTTAGAGTGAAATCTTGGAATTCCATCGAAAATCTCTATGTCGACAAAATGAACCGAAACAAGAAGGGGAACGACAGGAAAGGTTACTTGGAAGTTTAGGGGGATAGGTTAGATGGTGGTAGGATCAATTACATTGCGTTCCGCAACCCGTTAATATATGTTTTGGATGTGACATTAGGGACTGCTAGCGTTGATTTCAATGCGAACTACAAACAAAGAGAAGTTTCCAATCCGCGATAGAATCGAGCAAGACTTTTTTTGCGGTTGTGGAATCAAATGCCTCACCCTAGAAAACCTAAATTTGAACAAGTGGACCATTAGAGCGTTTTTCTAAGAATCACTTGCCATAGGCCTCAAAGTAGCACTTGTTGAGAGTGAAATCTTGGAATTCCATCGAAAATCTCTATGTCGACCTACGAACCGAAACAAGAAGGGGAACGACACAAAAGGTACATAGGAAGTTGGGGTTGATAGGTTAGATGATGGTAGGATCAATTACATTGCGTTCCCCAACCGTTAATATATGTTTCTTGATGTGACATTAGGGACCGCCGGGCGTTGATTTCAGCGAACTACAAACAAAGAGAAGTTTCCAAATCCGGCGATAGAATCGAGCAAGACTTTTTTTGCGGTTGTGGAATCAAATGCCTCACCCTAGAAAACCTAAATTTGAACAAGTGGACCATTAGAGCGTTTTTCTAAGAATCACTTGCCATAGGCCTCAAAGTAGCACTTGTTGAGAGTGAAATCTTGGAATTCCATCGAAAATCTCTATGTCGACCTACGAACCGAAACAAGAAGGGGAACGACACGAAAGGTACATAGGAAGTTGGGGTTGATAGGTTAGATGATGGTAGGATCAATTACATTGTGTTCCCCAACCGTTAATATATGTTTCTGGATGTGACATTAGGGACTGCTGGCGTTGATTTCAACGCGAACTACAAACAAAGAGAAGTTTCCAATCCGGCGATAGAATCGAGCTAGACTTTTTTGCGGTTGTGGAATCAAATGCCTCACCCTAGAGAACCTAAATTTGAACAAGTGGACAATTAGGGCATTTTTCTAAGAATCACTTGCCATAGGCCTCAAAGTAGCACTTGTTGAGAGTGAAATCTTGGAATTCCATCGAAAATCTCTATGTCGACCTACGAACCGAAACAAGAAGGGGAACGACACAAAAGGTACATAGGAAGTTGGGGTGGATAGGTTAGATGATGGTAGGATCAATTACATTGCGTTCCGCAACCGTTAATATATGTTTCTTGATGTGACATTAGGGACTTGCCGGGCGTTGATTTCAGCGCGAACTACAAACAAAGAGAAGTTTCCAACCGCGATAGAATCGAGCAAGACTTTTTTGCGGTTGTGGAATCAAATGCCTCACCCTAGAAAACCTAAATTTGAACAAGTGGACCATTAGAGCGTTTTTCTAAGAATCACTTGCCATAGGCCTCAAAGTAGCACTTGTTGAGAGTGAAATCTTGGAATTCCATCGAAAATCTCTATGTCGACCTACGAACCGAAACAAGAAGGGGAATGAGACAAAGGTACATAGGAAGTTGGGGTGGATAGGTTAGATGATGGTAGGATCAATTACATTGCGTTCCGCAACCGTTAATATATGTTTCTCGATGTGACATTAGGGACTGCTGGCGTTGATTTCAGCGCGAACTACAAACAAAGAGAAGTTTCCAATCCGCGATAGAATCGAGCTAGACTTTTTTGCGGTTGTGGAATCAAATGCCTCACCCTAGAGAACCTAAATTTGAACAAGTGGACCATTAGAGCGTTTTTCTAAGAATCACTTGCCATAGGCCTCAAAGTAGCACTTGTTGAGAGTGAAATCTTGGAATTCCATCGAAAATCTCTATGTCGACCTAATGAACCGAAACAAGAAGGGGAACGACACAAAAGGTACATAGGAAGTTAGGGTGGATAGGTGAGATGATGGTAGGATCAATTACAATGCGTTCCGCAACCGTTAATATATGTTTCTGGCTGTGACATTACGGACTGCTAGCGTTGATTTCAACGCGAACTACAAACAAAGAGAAGTTTCCAAATCCGCGATAGAATCGAGCAAGACTTTTTTTGCGGTTGTGGAATCAAATGCCTCACCCTAGAAAACCTAAATTTGAACAAGTGGACCATTAGAGCGTTTTTCTAAGAATCACTTGCCATAGGCCTCAAAGTAGCACTTGTTGAGAGTGAAATCTTGGAATTCCATCGAAAATCTCTATGTCGACCTACGAACCGAAACAAGAAGGGGAACGACACGAAAGGTACATAGGAAGTTGGGGTGGATAGGTTAGATGATGGTAGGATCAATTACATTGCGTTCCCCAACCGTTAATATATGTTTCTGGATGTGACATTAGGGACTGCTGGCGTTGATTTCAACGCGAACTACAAACAAAGAGAAGTTTCCAATCCGGCGATAGAATCGAGCTAGACTTTTTTGCGGTTGTGGAATCAAATGCCTCACCCTAGAGAACCTAAATTTGAACAAGTGGACCATTAGAGCGTTTTTCTAAGAATCACTTGCCATAGGCCTCAAAGTAGCACTTGTTGAGAGTGAAATCTTGGAATTCCATCGAAAATCTCTATGTCGACCTACGAACCGAAACAAGAAGGGGAACGACACAAAAGGTACATAGGAAGTTGGGGTGGATAGGTTAGATGATGGTAGGATCAATTACATTGCGTTCCCAAACCGTTAATATATGTTTTTGGATGTGACATTAGGGACTGCTAGGCGTTGATTTCAGCGCGAACTACAAACAAAGAGAAGTTTCCAACCGGCGATAGAATCGAGCAAGACTTTTTTGCGGTTGTGGAATCAAATGCCTCACCCTAGAAAACCTAAATTTGAACAAGTGGACCATTAGAGCGTTTTTCTAAGAATCACTTGCCATAGGCCTCAAAGTAGCACTTGTTGAGTGTGAAATCTTGGAATTCCATCGAAAATCTCTATGTCGACCTAAACGAACCAAAACAAGAAGGGGAACGACACAAAAGGTACATAGGAAGTTGGGGTGGATAGGTTAGATGATGGTAGGATCAATTACATTGCCTTCCCCGCAACCGTTAATATATGTTTCTTGATGTGACATTAGGGACCGGCCGGGCGTTGATTTCAGCGTGAACTACAAACAAAGAGAAGTTTCCAATCCGGCGATAGAATCGAGCAAGACTTTTTTGGCGGCCGTGGAATCAAATGCCTCACCCTAGAAAACCTAAATTTGAACAAGTGGACCATTAGAGCGTTTTTCTAAGAATCACTTGCCATAGGCCTCAAAGTAGCACTTGTTGAGAGTGAAATCTTGGAATTCCATCGAAAAATCTCTATGTCGACCTAAAGAACCGAAACAAGAAGGGGAACGAAAAAGGTACATAGGAAGTTGGGGTGGATAGGTTAGATGATGGTAGGATCAATTACATTGCGTTCCCCAACCGTTAATATATGTTTCTCGATGTGACATTAGGGGACTTTGATTTCAGCGCGAACTACAAACAAAGAGAAGTTTCCAATCCGGCGATAGAATCGAGCAGACTTTTTTGCGGTTGTGGAATCAAATGCCTCACCCTAGAGAACCTAAATTTGAACAAGTGGACAATTAGAGCGTTTTTCTAAGAATCACTTGCCATAGGCCTCAAAGTAGCACTTGTTGAGTGTGAAATCTTGGAATTCCATCGAAAATCTCTATGTCGACCTACGAACCGAAACAAGAAGGGGAACGACACAAAAGGTACATAGGAAGTTGGGGTGGATAGGTTAGATGATGGTAGGATCAATTACATTGCGTTCCGCAACCGTTAATATATGTTTCTGGATGTGACATTAGGGACTGCTGGCGTTGATTTCAGCGCGAACTACAAACAAAGAGAAGTTTCCAATCCGGCGATAGAATCGAGCAAGACTTTTTTGCGGTTGTGGAATCAAATGCCTCACCCTAGAGAACCTAAATTTGAACAAGTGGACCATTAGAGCGTTTTTCTAAGAATCACTTGCCATAGGCCTCAAAGTAGCACTTGTTGAGAGTGAAATCTTGGAATTCCATTGAAAATCTCTATGTCGACCTACGAACCGAAACAAGAAGGGGAACGACAGGAAAGGTACATAGGAAGTTGGGGTGGATAGGTTAGATGATGGTAGGATCAATTACATTACGCTCCGCAACCGTTAATATATGTTTCTCGATGTGACATTAGGGACTCTGGCCGGCGTTGATTTCAGCGACGAACTACAAACAAAGAGAAGTTTCCAATCCGCGATAGAATCGAGCTAGACTTTTTGCGGTTGTGGAATCAAATGCCTCACCCTAGAGAACCTAAATTTGAACAAGTGGACCATTAGAGCGTTTTTCTATGAATCACTTGCCATAGGCCTCAAAGTAGCACTTGTTTAGAGTGAAATCTTGGAATTCCATCGAAAATCTCTCGTGTCGACAAAATGAACCGAAACAAGAAGGGGAACGACACGAAAGGTACATAGGAAGTTAGGGTGGATAGGTTAGATGATGGTAGGATCAATTACATTGCGCTTCCGCAACCGTTAATATATGTTTCTTGATGTGACATTAGGGACTGCTAGGCGTTGATTTCAGCGCGAACTACAAACAAAGAGAAGTTTCCAATCCGGCGATAGAATCGAAAGCAAGACTTTTTTTGCGGTTGTGGAATCAAATGCCTCACCCTAGAAAACCTAAATTTGAACAAGTGGACCATTAGAGCGTTTTTCTAAGAATCACTTGCCATAGGCCTCAAAGTAGCACTTGTTGAGAGTGAAATCTTGGAATTCCATCGAAAATCTCTATGTCGACCTACGAACCGAAACAAGAAGGGGAACGACACAAAAGGTACATAGGAAGTTGGGGTGATAGGTTAGATGATGGTAGGATCAATTACATTGCGTTCCCCAACCGTTAATATATGTTTCTGATGTGACATTAGGGACTGCCGGGCGTTGATTTCAGCGCGAACTACAAACAAAGAGAAGTTTCCAATCCGCAATAGAATCGAGCAAGACTTTTTGCGGTTGTGGAATCAAATGCCTCACCCTAGAGAACCTAAATTTGAACAAGTGGACCATTAGAGCGTTTTTCTAAGAATCACTTGCCATAGGCCTCAAAGTAGCACTTGTTGAGAGTGAAATCTTGGAATTCCATCGAAAATCTCTATGTCGACCTAATGAACCAAACAAGAAGGGGAACGACACAAAAGGTACATAGGAAGTTAGGGTGGATAGGTTAGATGATGGTAGGATCAATTACATTGTGTTCCGCAACCGTTAATATATGTTTTTGGATGTGACATTAGGGACTGCTAGGGCGTTGATTTCAACGAACTACAAACAAAGAGAAGTTTCCAAACCCGGCGATAGAATCGAGCAAGACTTTTTTGCGGTTGTGGAATCAAATGCCTCACCCTAGAAAACCTAAATTTGAACAAGTGGACCATTAGAGCGTTTTTCTAAGAATCACTTGCCATAGGCCTCAAAGTAGCACTTGTTGAGAGTGAAATCTTGGAATTCCATCGAAAATCTCTATGTCGACCTACGAACCGAAAAACAAGAAGGGGAACGACACGAAAAGGTACATAGGAAGTTGGGGTGGATAGGTTAGATGATGGTAGGATCAATTACATTGCGTTCCCAACCGTTAATATATGTTTCGGATGTGACATTAAGGACCTCTGGCGTTGATTTCAGCGCGAACTACAAACAAAGAGAAGTTTCCAATCCGGCGATAGCATCGAGCTAGACTTTTTTTGCGGTTGTGGAATCAAATGCCTCCCCCTAGAGAACCTAAATTTGAACAAGTGGACCATTAGAGAGTTTTTCTAAGAATCACTTGCCATAGGCCTCAAAGTAGCACTTGTTGAGAGTGAAATCTTGGAATTCCATCGAAAATCTCTATGTCGACCTACGAACCGAAACAAGAAGGGGAACGACACGAAAGGTACATAGGAAGTTGGGGTTGATAGGTTAGATGATGGTAGGATCAATTACATTGCGTTCCCCAACCGTTAATATATGTTTCTTGATGTGACATTAGGGACTGCTGGCGTTGATTTCAACGCGAACTACAAACAAAGAGAAGTTTCCAATCCGGCGATAGAATCGAGCTAGACTTTTTTGCGGTTGTGGAATCAAATGCCTCACCCTAGAGAACCTAAATTTGAACAAGTGGACAATTAGGGCGTTTTTCCAAGAATCACTTGCCATAGGCCTCAAAGTAGCACTTGTTGAGAGTGAAATCTTGGAATTCCATCGAAAATCTCTATGTCGACCTACGAACCGAAACAAGAAGGGGAACGACACAAAAGGTACATAGGAAGTTGGGGTGGATAGGTTAGATGATGGTAGGATCAATTACATTGCGTTCCGCAACCGTTAATATATGTTTCTTGATGTGACATTAGGGATTGCTGGCGTTAATTTCATCGCGAACTACAAACAAAGAGAAGTTTCCAGTCCGGCGATAGAACCGAGCAAGACTTTTTTGCGGCTGTGGAATCAAATGCCTCTCCCTAGAAAACCTAAATTTGAACAAGTGGACCATTAGAGCGTTTTTCTAAGAATCACTTGCCATAGGCCTCAAAGTAGCACTTGTTGAGAGTGAAATCTTGGAATTCCATCGAAAATCTCTGTGTCGACCAACGAACCGAAACAAGAAGGGGAATGAGAGGAAAGGTACATAGGAAGTTGTGGATAGGTTAGATGATGGTAGGATCAATTACATTGCGTTCCGCAACCGTTAATATATGTTTCTGTATGTGACATTAGGGACTGCTGGCGTTGATTTCAGCGCGAAGTACAAACAAAGAGAAGTTTCCAGTCCGGCGATAGCATCGAGCTAGACTTTTTCGCGGTTGTGAAATCAAATGCCTCCCCCTAGAGAACCTAAATTTGAACAAGTGGACCATTAGAGAGTTTTTCTATGAATCACTTGCCATAGGCCTCAAAGTAGCACTTGTTTAGAGTGAAATCTTGGAATTCCATTGAAAATCTCTGTGTCGACAAATGAACCGAAACAAGAAGGGGAACGACAGGAAAGGTACATAGGAAGTTAGGGTGGATAGGTTAGATGGTGGTAGGATCAATTACATTGCGTTCCGCAACCGTTAATATATGTTTCTGGATGTGACATTAGGGACTCGCCGGGCGTTGATTTCAGCGCGAACTACAAACAAAGAGAAGTTTCCAGTCCGGCGATAGAATCGAGCAAGACTTTTTGCGGTTGTGGAATCAAATGCCTCACCCTAGAAAACCTAAATTTGAACAAGTGGACCATTAGAGCGTTTTTCTAAGAATCACTTGCCATAGGCCTCAAAGTAGCACTTGTTGAGAGTGAAATCTTGGAATTCCATCGAAAATCTCTATGTCGACCTACGAACCGAAACAAGAAGGGGAACGACACGAAAGGTACATAGGAAGTTGGGGTTGATAGGTTAGATGATGGTAGGATCAATTACATTGTGTTCCCCAACCGTTAATATATGTTTCTGGATGTGACATTAGGGACTGCTGGCGTTGATTTCAACGCGAACTACAAACAAAGAGAAGTTTCCAATCCGGCGATAGAATCGAGCTAGACTTTTTTGCGGTTGTGGAATCAAATGCCTCACCCTAGAGAACCTAAATTTGAACAAGTGGACCATTAGGGCGTTTTTCTAAGAATCACTTGCCATAGGCCTCAAAGTAGCACTTGTTGAGAGTGAAATCTTGGAATTCCATCGAAAATCTCTATGTCGACCTACGAACCAAAAACAAGAAGGGGAACGACACAAAAAGGTACATAGGAAGTTGGGGTGGATAGGTTAGATGATGGTAGGATCAATTACATTGCGTTCCGCAACCGTTAATATATGTTTCGATGTGACATTAGGGACTGCTGGCGTTGATTTCAGCACGAAGTACAAACAAAGAGAAGTTTCCAGTCCGGCGATAGAATCGAGCAAGACTTTTTTGCGGTTGTGGAATCAAATGCCTCACCCTAGAAAACCTAAATTTGAACAAGTGGACCATTAGAGCGTTTTTCTAAGAATCACTTGCCATAGGCCTCAAAGTAGCACTTGTTGAGAGTGAAATCTTGGAATTCCATCGAAAATCTCTATGTCAACCTAATGAACCGAAACAAGAAGGGGAACGACACAAAAGGTACATAGGAAGTTGGGGTTGATAGGTTAGATGATGGTAGGATCAATTACATTGCGTTCCCCAACCGTTAATATATGTTTCTGGATGTGACATTAGGGACTGCTGGCGTTGATTTCAACGCGAACTACAAACAAAGAGAAGTTTCCAATCCGGCGATAGAATCGAGCTAGACTTTTTTGCGGTTGTGGAATCAAATGCCTCACCCTAGAGAACCTAAATTTGAACAAGTGGACAATTAGGGCGTTTTTCTAAGAATCACTTGCCATAGGCCTCAAAGTAGCACTTGTTGAGAGTGAAATCTTGGAATTCCATCGAAAATCTCTATGTCGACCTACGAACCGAAACAAGAAGGGGAACGACACAAAAGGTACATAGGAAGTTGGGGTGGATAGGTTAGATGATGGTAGGATCAATTACATTGCGTTCCGCAACCGTTAATATATGTTTCTTGATGTGACATTAGGGACTGCTGGCGTTGATTTCATCGCGCGAACAAAAAAAAGAGAAGTTTCCAATCCGCGATAGAATCGAGCAAGACTTTTTTGCGGTTGTGGAATCAAATGCCTCACCCTAGAAAACCTAAATTTGAACAAGTGGACCATTAGAGCGTTTTTTCTAAGAATCACTTGCCATAGGCCTCAAAGTAGCACCTCACTTGTTGAGAGTGAAATCTTGGAATTCCATCGAAAATCTCTGTGTCGACCTACGAACCGAAACAAGAAGGGGAACGACACAAAAGGTACATAGGAAGTTGGGGTGGATAGGTTAGATGATGGTAGGATCAATTACATTGTGTTCCCCAAACCGTTAATATATGTTTCGGATGTGACATTAGGGACCGCCGGCGTTGATTTCAACGCGAACTACAAACAAAGAGAAGTTTCCAATCCGCGATAGAATCGAGCTAGACTTTTTTTAAAGTTGTGGAATCAAATGCCTCACCCTAGAGAACCTAAATTTGAACAAGTGGACCATTAGAGGCGTTTTTCTAAGAATCACTTGCCATAGGCCTCAAAGTAGCACTTGTTGAGAGTGAAATCTTGGAATTCCATCGAAAATCTCTATGTCGACCTACGAACCGAAACAAGAAGGGGAACGACACAAAAGGTACATAGGAAGTTGGGGTGGATAGGTTAGATGATGGTAGGATCAATTACATTGCGTTCCGCAACCGTTAATATATGTTTCGGATGTGACATTAGGGACCGCCGGCGTTGATTTCAGCGCGAACTACAAACAAAGAGAAGTTTCCAATCCGGGCGATAGAATCGAGCAAGACTTTTTTGCGGTTGTGGAATCAAATGCCTCACCCTAGAAAACCTAAATTTGAACAAGTGGACCATTAGAGCGTTTTTCTAAGAATCACTTGCCATAGGCCTCAAAGTAGCACTTGTTGAGAGTGAAATCTTGGAATTCCATCGAAAATCTCTATGTCAACCTACGAACCGAAACAAGAAGGGGAACGACACAAAGGTACATAGGAAGTTGGGGTGGATAGGTTAGATGATGGTAGGATCAATTACATTGCGTTCCCAACCGTTAATATATGTTTCGGATGTGACATTAGGGACTCGCCGGCGTTGATTTCAACGCGAAGTACAAACAAAGAGAAGTTTCCAGTCCGGCGATAGAACCGAGCAAGACTTTTTTGTGGCTGTGGAATCAAATGCCTCACCCTAGAGAACCTAAATTTGAACAAGTGGACAATTAGGGCGTTTTTCTAAGAATCACTTGCCATAGGCCTCAAAGTAGCACTTGTTGAGAGTGAAATCTTGGAATTCCATCGAAAATCTCTATGTCGACCTACGAACCGAAACAAGAAGGGGAATGACACAAAAAGGTACATAGGAAGTTGGGGTGGATAGGTTAGATGATGGTAGGATCAATTACATTGCGTTCCGCAACCGTTAATATATGTTTCTTGATGTGACATTAGGGACCGCCGGGCGTTGATTTCAACGCGAACTACAAACAAAGAGAAGTTTCCAATCCGGCGATAGAATCGAGCAAGACTTTTTTTTGCGGTGGGAATCAAATGCCTCACCCTAGAAAACCTAAATTTGAACAAGTGGACCATTAGAGCGTTTTTCTAAGAATCACTTGCCATAGGCCTCAAAGTAGCACTTGTTGAGAGTGAAATCTTGAATTCCATCGAAAATCTCTATGTCAACCTACGAACCGAAACAAGAAGGGGAACGACACAAAAAAGGTACATAGGAAGTTGGGGTTCATAGGTTAGATGATGGTAGGATCAATTACATTGCGTTCCCCAACCGTTAATATATGTTTCGGATGTGACATTAGGGACTCCGCCGGCGTTGATTTCAACGCGAACTACAAACAAAGAGAAGTTTCCAATCCGGCGATAGAATCGAGCTAGACTTTTTTTGCGGTTGTGGAATCAAATGCCTCACCCTAGAGAACCTAAATTTGAACAAGTGGACAATTAGAGCGTTTTTCTAAGAATCACTTGCCATAGGCCTCAAAGTAGCACTTGTTGAGAGTGAAATCTTGGAATTCCATCGAAAATCTCTATGTCAACCTACGAAACCGAAACAAGAAGGGGAACGACACGAAAGGTACATAGGAAGTTGGGGTGGATAGGTTAGATGATGGTAGGATCAATTACATTGCGTTCCCCAACCGTTAATATATGTTTCTTGATGTGACATTAGGGACTGCCGGGCGTTGATTTCAACGCGAACTACAAACAAAGAGAAGTTTCCAATCCGCGATAGAATCGAGCTAGACTTTTTGCGGTTGTGGAATCAAATGCCTCACCCTAGAGAACCTAAATTTGAACAAGTGGACCATTAGAGCGTTTTTCTAAGAATCACTTGCCATAGGCCTCAAAGTAGCACTTGTTGAGAGTGAAATCTTGGAATTCCATCGAAAATCTCTATGTCGACCTAAAGAACCGAAACAAGAAGGGGAAACGACACAAAAGGTACATAGGAAGTTGGGGTGGATAGGTTAGATGATGGTAGGATCAATTACATTGCGTTCCGCAACCGTTAATATATGTTTCTTGATGTGACATTAGGGACCGGCCGGCGTTGATTTCAGCGCCGAACTACAAACAAAGAGAAGTTTCCAAATCCGGGCGATAGAATCGAAAGCAAGACTTTTTTGCGGTTGTGGAATCAAATGCCTCACCCTAGAAAACCTAAATTTGAACAAGTGGACCATTAGAGCGTTTTTCTAAGAATCACTTGCCATAGGCCTCAAAGTAGCACTTGTTGAGAGTGAAATCTTGGAATTCCATCGAAAATCTCTATGTCGACCAAAGAACCAAACAAGAAGGGGAACGAGAGGAAAGGTACATAGGAAGTTGGGGTGGATAGGTTAGATGATGGTAGGATCAATTACATTGCGTTCCGCAACCGTTAATATATGTTTCTGGATGTGACATTAGGGACTGCTGGCGTTGATTTCAACGCGAACTACAAACAAAGAGAAGTTTCCAATCCGGCGATAGAATCGAGCTAGACTTTTTTTGGGTTGTGGAATCAAATGCCTCACCCTAGAAAACCTAAATTTGAACAAGTGGACCATTAGAGCGTTTTTCTAAGAATCACTTGCCATAGGCCTCAAAGTAGCACTTGTTGAGAGTGAAATCTTGGAATTCCATCGAAAATCTCTATGTCGACCTAAAAAGAACCGAAACAAGAAGGGGAACGACACGAAAGGTACATAGGAAGTTAGGGGTGGATAGGTTAGATGATGGTAGGATCAATTACATTGCGTTCCGCAACCGTTAATATATGTTTCTAAATGTGACATTAGGGACCGCCGGGCGTTGATTTCAGCGCGAACTACAAACAAAGAGAAGTTTCCAACCGGGCGATAGAATCGAGCAAGACTTTTTTGCGGTTGTGGAATCAAATGCCTCACCCTAGAAAACCTAAATTTGAACAAGTGGACCATTAGAGCGTTTTTCTATCAATCACTTGCCATAGGCCTCAAAGTAGCACTTGTTGAGAGTGAAATCTTGGAATTCCATCGAAAATCTCTATGTCGACCTAACGAACCGAAACAAGAAGGGGAACGACACGAAAGGTACATAGGAAGTTGGGGTTGATAGGTTAGATGATGGTAGGATCAATTACATTGTGTTCCCCAACCGTTAATATATGTTTCTGATGTGACATTAGGGACTATTGGCGTTGATTTCAACGCGAACTACAAACAAAGAGAAAGTTTCCAATCCGGCGATAGAATCGAGCTAGACTTTTTTGCGGGTTGTGGAATCAAATGCCTCACCCTAGAGAACCTAAATTTGAACAAGTGGACAATTAGAGAGTTTTTCTAAGAATCACTTGCCATAGGCCTCAAAGTAGCACTTGTTGAGAGTGAAATCTTGGAATTCCATCGAAAATCTCTATGTCGACCTAAGAACCGAAACAAGAAGGGGAACGACACAAAAGGTACATAGGAAGTTGGGGTGGATAGGTTAGATGATGGTAGGATCAATTACATTGCGTCCGCAACCGTTAATATATGTTTCTTGATGTGACATTAGGGACTCGCCGGGCGTTGATTTCAGCGCGAACTACAAACAAAGAGAAGTTTCCAAACCGGCGATAGAATCGAGCAAGACTTTTTGCGGTTGTGGAATCAAATGCCTCACCCTAGAGAACCTAAATTTGAACAAGTGGACCATTAGAGCGTTTTTCTAAGAATCACTTGCCATAGGCCTCAAAGTAGCACTTGTTGAGAGTGAAATCTTGAATTCCATCGAAAATCTCTATGTCGACCTACGAACCGAAACAAGAAGGGGAACGACACAAAAGGTACATAGGAAGTTGGGGTGGATAGGTTAGATGATGGTAGGATCAATTACATTGCATTCCGCAAACCGTTAATATATGTTTCTTGATGTGACATTAGGGACTCCGCGGGCGTTGATTTCAACGCGAACTACAAACAAAGAGAAGTTTCCAATCCGCGATAGAATCGAGCTAGACTTTTTTGCGGTTGTGGAATCAAATGCCTCACCCTAGAGAACCTAAATTTGAACAAGTGGACCATTAGAGAGTTTTTTTTCTAAGAATCACTTGCCATAGGCCTCAAAGTAGCACTTGTTGAGAGTGAAATCTTGAATTCCATCGAAAATCTCTATGTCGACCTAAAGAACCCAAAAAGAAGAAGGGGAACGAGAGAAAAGGTACATAGGAAGTTGGGGTGGATAGGTTAGATGATGGTAGGATCAATTACATTGCGCGCCGCAACCGTTAATATATGTTTCGATGTGACATTAGGGACCGCCGGGCGTTGATTTCAGCGCGAACTACAAACAAAGAGAAGTTTCCAAATCCGCGATAGAATCGAAGCTAGACTTTTTTGGCGGTTGTGGAATCAAATGCCTCACCCTAGAGAACCTAAATTTGAACAAGTGGACCATTAGAGCGTTTTTCTAAGAATCACTTGCCATAGGCCTCAAAGTAGCACTTGTTGAGAGTGAAATCTTGGAATTCCATCGAAAATCTCTATGTCGACCTATGAACCGAAACAAGAAGGGGAACGACAGGAAAAGGTACATAGGAAGTTAGGGTGGATAGGTTAGATGATGGTAGGATCAATTACATTGCGCTTCCCCAACCGTTAATATATGTTTCGGATGTGACATTAGGGACCGGCCGGGCGTTGATTTCAGCGCGAACTACAAACAAAGAGAAGTTTCCAAACGCGATAGAATCGAGCAAGACTTTTTTGCGGTTGTGGAATCAAATGCCTCACCCTAGAAAACCTAAATTTGAACAAGTGGACCATTAGAGCGTTTTTCTAAGAATCACTTGCCATAGGCCTCAAAGTAGCACTTGTTGAGAGTGAAATCTTGAATTCCATCGAAAATCTCTATGTCGACCTAAAGAACCGAAACAAGAAGGGGAACGAGGAAAGGTACATAGGAAGTTGGGGTGGATAGGTTAGATGATGGTAGGATCAATTACATTGCGTTCCCCAACCGTTAATATATGTTTCTAGGATGTGACATTAGGGACTGCCGGGCGTTGATTTCAGCGCGAACTACAAACAAAGAGAAGTTTCCAATCCGGCGATAGAATCGAGCAAGACTTTTTGGCGGCCGTGGAATCAAATGCCTCACCCTAGAGAACCTAAATTTGAACAAGTGGACCATTAGAGCGTTTTTCTAAGAATCACTTGCCATAGGCCTCAAAGTAGCACTTGTTGAGAGTGAAATCTTGAATTCCATCGAAAATCTCTATGTCGACCTAAAGAACCGAAACAAGAAGGGGAACGACACAAAAGGTACATAGGAAGTTGGGGTTGATAGGTTAGATGATGGTAGGATCAATTACATTGCGTTCCCCAACCGTTAATATATGTTTCTGGATGTGACATTAGGGACTGCGGGCGTTGATTTCAACGCGAACTACAAACAAAGAGAAGTTTCCAATCCGGCGATAGAATCGAGCTAGACTTTTTTGCGGTTGTGGAATCAAATGCCTCACCCTAGAGAACCTAAATTTGAACAAGTGGACCAATTAGAGCGTTTTCTAAGAATCACTTGCCATAGGCCTCAAAGTAGCACTTGTTGAGAGTGAAATCTTGAATTCCATCGAAAATCTCTATGTCGACCTACGAACCGAAAAACAAGAAGGGGAACGACACAAAAGGTACACTAGGAAGTTGGGGTGGATAGGTTAGATGATGGTAGGATCAATTACATTGCGTTCCGCAACCGTTAATATATGTTTCTTGATGTGACATTAGGGACTCTGGGGCGTTGATTTCAACGCGAACTACAAACAAAGAGAAGTTTCCAATCCGGCGATAGAATCGAGCAAGACTTTTTTTGCGGGTTGTGGAATCAAATGCCTCACCCTAGAGAACCTAAATTTGAACAAGTGGACCATTAGAGCGTTTTTCTAAGAATCACTTGCCATAGGCCTCAAAGTAGCACTTGTTGAGAGTGAAATCTTGGAATTCCATCGAAAATCTCTGTGTCGACCAACGAACCGAAACAAGAAGGGGAACGAGAGGAAAGGTACATAGGAAGTTGGGGTGGATAGGTTAGATGATGGTAGGATCAATTACATTGCGTTCCGCAACCGTTAATATATGTTTCTGGATGTGACATTAGGGACCGCCGGGCGTTGATTTCAAATACGCTACAAACAAAGAGAAGTTTCCAACCGCGATAGCATCGAGCTAGACTTTTTTGCGGTTGTGGAATCAAATGCCTCACCCTAGAGAACCTAAATTTGAACAAGTGGACCATTAGAGAGTTTTTCTAAGAATCACTTGCCATAGGCCTCAAAGTAGCACTTGTTGAGAGTGAAATCTTGAATTCCATCGAAAATCTCTATGTCGACAAATGAACCGAAACAAGAAGGGGAACGACACGAAAGGTACATAGGAAGTTGGGGTGGATAGGTTAGATGATGGTAGGATCAATTACATTGCGTTCCGCAACCGTTAATATATGTTTCGATGTGACATTAGGGACCGCTGGCGTTGATTTCAGCGCGAACTACAAACAAAGAGAAGTTTCCAAATCGGCGATAGAATCGAGCAAGACTTTTTTGCGGTTGTGGAATCAAATGCCTCACCCTAGAAAACCTAAATTTGAACAAGTGGACCATTAGAGCGTTTTTCTAAGAATCACTTGCCATAGGCCTCAAAGTAGCACTTGTTGAGAGTGAAATCTTGAATTCCATCGAAAATCTCTATGTCGACCTACGAACCGAAAACAAGAAGGGGAACGACACAAAAGGTACATAGGAAGTTGGGGTTGATAGGTTAGATGATGGTAGGATCAATTACATTGTGTTCCCCAACCGTTAATATATGTTTCTTGATGTGACATTAGGGACTGCCGGGCGTTGATTTCAACGCGAACTACAAAAACAAAGAGAAGTTTCCATTCCGGCGATAGAATCGAGCTAGACTTTTTTGCGGTTGTGGAATCAAATGCCTCACCCTAGAGAACCTAAATTTGAACAAGTGGACCATTAGAGAGTTTTTCTAAGAATCACTTGCCATAGGCCTCAAAGTAGCACTTGTTGAGAGTGAAATCTTGGAATTCCATCGAAAATCTCTATGTCGACCTACGAACCGAAACAAGAAGGGGAACGACACGAAAGGTACATAGGAAGTTGGGGTGGATAGGTTAGATGATGGTAGGATCAATTACATTGCGTTCCCCAACCGTTAATATATGTTTCTGGATGTGACATTAGGGACCGGCGGCGTTGATTTCAGCGCGAACTACAAACAAAGAGAAGTTTCCAAATCGGCGATAGAATCGAAGCAAGACTTTTTTGCGGTTGTGGAATCAAATGCCTCACCCTAGAAAACCTAAATTTGAACAAGTGGACCATTAGAGAGTTTTTCTAAGAATCACTTGCCATAGGCCTCAAAGTAGCACTTGTTGAGAGTGAAATCTTGGAATTCCATCGAAAATCTCTATGTCGACCTACGAACCGAAACAAGAAGGGGAACGACACGAAAGGTACATAGGAAGTTGGGGTTGATAGGTTAGATGATGGTAGGATCAATTACATTGCGTTCCCCAACCGTTAATATATGTTTCTGGATGTGACATTAGGGACACTGGCCGGGCGTTGATTTCAGCGCGAACTACAAACAAAGAGAAGTTTCCAATCCGGCGATAGAATCGAGCTAGACTTTTTGCGGTTGTGGAATCAAATGCCTCACCCTAGAGAACCTAAATTTGAACAAGTGGACCATTAGAGCGTTTTTCTAAGAATCACTTGCCATAGGCCTCAAAGTAGCACTTGTTGAGAGTGAAATCTTGGAATTCCATCGAAAATCTCTATGTCAACCTACGAACCGAAACAAGAAGGGGAACGACACGAAAAGGTACATAGGAAGTTGGGGTTGATAGGTTAGATGATGGTAGGATCAATTACATTGCGTTCCCCAACCGTTAATATATGTTTCGATGTGACATTAGGGACTCGGGCGTTGATTTCAACGCGAACTACAAACAAAGAGAAGTTTCCAATCCGCGCGAGAATCGAGCTAGACTTTTTTGGCGGTTGTGGAATCAAATGCCTCACCCTAGAGAACCTAAATTTGAACAAGTGGACAATTAGGGCGTTTTTCTAAGAATCACTTGCCATAGGCCTCAAAGTAGCACTTGTTGAGAGTGAAATCTTGGAATTCCATCGAAAATCTCTATGTCGACCTACGAACCGAAACAAGAAGGGGAACGACACAAAAGGTACATAGGAAGTTGGGGTGGATAGGTTAGATGATGGTAGGATCAATTACATTGCGTTCCGCAACCGTTAATATATGTTTCTTGATGTGACATTAGGGACCGCCGGGCGTTGATTTCATCACGAACTACAAACAAAGAGAAGTTTCCAATCCGGCGATAGAATCGAGCAAGACTTTTTGCGGTTGTGGAATCAAATGCCTCACCCTAGAAAACCTAAATTTGAACAAGTGGACCATTAGAGCGTTTTTCTAAGAATCACTTGCCATAGGCCTCAAAGTAGCACTTGTTGAGAGTGAAATCTTGGAATTCCATCGAAAATCTCTATGTCGACCTACGAACCGAAACAAGAAGGGGAACGACACAAAAAGGTACATAGGAAGTTGGGGTGGATAGGTTAGATGATGGTAGGATCAATTACATTGGGCGTTCCGCAACCGTTAATATATGTTTTCTCGATGTGACATTAGGGACTGCCGGGCGTTGATTTCAGCGCGAACTACAAACAAAGAGAAGTTTCCAATCCGGCGATAGCATCGAGCTAGACTTTTTTTGCGGTTGTGGAATCAAATGCCTCACCCTAGAGAACCTAAATTTGAACAAGTGGACCATTAGAGAGTTTTTCTAAGAATCACTTGCCATAGGCCTCAAAGTAGCACTTGTTGAGAGTGAAATCTTGGAATTCCATCGAAAATCTCTATGTCGACCTACGAACCGAAACAAGAAGGGGAACGACACAAAAGGTACATAGGAAGTTGGGGTGGATAGGTTAGATGATGGTAGGATCAATTACATTGCGCCCGCAACCGTTAATATATGTTTCTTGATGTGACATTAGGGACCGCCGGGCGTTGATTTCAACGCGAACTACAAACAAAGAGAAGTTTCCAAATCGGCGATAGAATCGAAAGCTAGACTTTTTTGCGGTTGTGGAATCAAATGCCTCACCCTAGAGAACCTAAATTTGAACAAGTGGACCATTAGAGCGTTTTTCTAAGAATCACTTGCCATAGGCCTCAAAGTAGCACTTGTTGAGAGTGAAATCTTGGAATTCCATCGAAAATCTCTGTGTCGACAAAAGAACCGAAACAAGAAGGGGAACGACACAAAAGGTACATAGGAAGTTGGGGTGGATAGGTTAGATGATGGTAGGATCAATTACATTGCGTTCCCCAACCGCTAATATATGTTTCTTGATGTGACATTAGGGACCGCCGGGCGTTGATTTCAGCGCGAACTACAAACAAAGAGAAGTTTCCAATCCGCGATAGAATCGAAAGCTAGACTTTTTTGCGGCTGTGGAATCAAATGTCTCACCCTAGAAAACCTAAATTTGAACAAGTGGACCATTAGAGCGTTTTTCTAAGAATCACTTGCCATAGGCCTCAAAGTAGCACTTGTTGAGAGTGAAATCTTGGAATTCCATCGAAAATCTCTATGTCGACCAACGAACCGAAACAAGAAGGGGAACGACACAAAAGGTACATAGGAAGTTGGGGTGGATAGGTTAGATGATGGTAGGATCAATTACATTGCGTTCCGCAACCGTTAATATATGTTTCTTGATGTGACATTAGGGACTGCTGGCGTTGATTTCAACGCGAAACTACAAACAAAGAGAAGTTTCCAAATCCGCGATAGAATCGAGCTAGACTTTTTTGGCGGTTGTGGAATCAAATGCCTCACCCTAGAGAACCTAAATTTGAACAAGTGGACCATTAGAGAGTTTTTCTAAGAATCACTTGCCATAGGCCTCAAAGTAGCACTTGTTGAGAGTGAAATCTTGGAATTCCATCGAAAATCTCTGTGTCGACAAAAGAACCGAAACAAGAAGGGGAACGACAGGAAAGGTACATAGGAAGTTAGGGTGGATAGGTTAGATGATGGTAGGATCAATTACATTGCGTTCCGCAACCGTTAATATATATATGTTTCTTGATGTGACATTAGGGACCGCCGGGCGTTGATTTCAACGCCAACTACAAACAAAGAGAAGTTTCCAATCGCGATAGAATCGAAAGCAGACTTTTTTGCGGTTGTGGAATCAAATGCCTCACCCTAGAAAACCTAAATTTGAACAAGTGGACCATTAGAGCGTTTTTCTAAGAATCACTTGCCATAGGCCTCAAAGTAGCACTTGTTGAGAGTGAAATCTTGAATTCCATCGAAAATCTCTATGTCGACCTACGAACCGAAACAAGAAGGGGAACGACACGAAAAGGTACATAGGAAGTTGGGGTTGATAGGTTAGATGATGGTAGGATCAATTACATTGCGTTCCCCAACCGTTAATATATGTTTCGGATGTGACATTAGGGACTGCCGGCGTTGATTTCAGCGCGAACTACAAACAAAGAGAAGTTTCCAATCCGGCGATAGAATCGAGCTAGACTTTTTTGCGGTTGTGGAATCAAATGCCTCACCCTAGAGAACCTAATTTGAACAAGTGGACCATTAGGGCGTTTTTCTAAGAATCACTTGCCATAGGCCTCAAAGTAGCACTTGTTGAGAGTGAAATCTTGGAATTCCATCGAAAAATCTCTATGTCGACCTACGAACCGAAAACAAGAAGGGGAACGACACAAAAAGGTACATAGGAAGTTGGGGTGGATAGGTTAGATGATGGTAGGATCAATTACATTGCGTTCCGCAACCGTTAATATATGTTTCTTGATGTGACATTAGGGACCGCCGGGCGTTGATTTCAACGCCAACTACAAACAAAGAGAAGTTTCCAACCCGGCGATAGAATCGAGCAAGACTTTTTTGCGGTTGTGGAATCAAATGCCTCACCCTAGAGAACCTAAATTTGAACAAGTGGACCATTAGAGCGTTTTTCTAAGAATCACTTGCCATAGGCCTCAAAGTAGCACTTGTTGAGAGTGAAATCTTGGAATTCCATCGAAAATCTCTATGTCGACCAAATCGAACCAAAACAAGAAGGGGAACGACACAAAAGGTACATAGGAAGTTGGGGTGGATAGGTTAGATGATGGTAGGATCAATTACATTGCGCTCCGCAAACGTTAATATATGTTTCTTGATGTGACATTAGGGACCGGCCGGCGTTGATTTCAGCGCGAAACTACAAACAAAGAGAAGTTTCCAAATCCGGGCGATAGAATCGAGCAAGACTTTTTTTGGGTTGTGGAATCAAATGCCTCACCCTAGAAAACCTAAATTTGAACAAGTGGACCATTAGAGAGTTTTTCTAAGAATCACTTGCCATAGGCCTCAAAGTAGCACTTGTTGAGAGTGAAATCTTGGAATTCCATCGAAAATCTCTATGTCGACCTACGAACCGAAACAAGAAGGGGAACGACACAAAAGGTACATAGGAAGTTGGGGTGGATAGGTTAGATGATGGTAGGATCAATTACATTGTGTTCCCCAACCGTTAATATATGTTTCGATGTGACATTAGGGACTCGCCGGGCGTTGATTTCAGCGCGAACTACAAACAAAGAGAAGTTTCCAAACCGGCGATAGAATCGAAGCAGACTTTTTTGCGGTTGTGGAATCAAATGCCTCACCCTAGAGAACCTAAATTTGAACAAGTGGACCATTAGAGCGTTTTTCTATGAATCACTTGCCATAGGCCTCAAAGTAGCACTTGTTGAGAGTGAAATCTTGGAATTCCATCGAAAATCTCTATGTCGACCTACGAACCGAAACAAGAAGGGGAACGACACAAAAGGTACATAGGAAGTTGGGGTGGATAGGTTAGATGATGGTACGATCAATTACATTGCGTTCCCCAACCGTTAATATATGTTTCTTGATGTGACATTAGGGACCGCCGGGCGTTGATTTCAGCGAACTACAAACAAAGAGAAGTTTCCAACCGGCGATAGAATCGAAGCAAGACTTTTTTTGCGGTTGTGGAATCAAATGCCTCACCCTAGAGAACCTAAATTTGAACAAGTGGACCATTAGAGAGTTTTTCTAAGAATCACTTGCCATAGGCCTCAAAGTAGCACTTGTTGAGAGTGAAATCTTGAATTCCATCGAAAATCTCTATGTCGACCTAAAAGAACCGAAACAAGAAGGGGAACGACACAAAAAGGTACATAGGAAGTTGGGGTGGATAGGTTAGATGATGGTAGGATCAATTACATTGCGTTCCGCAACCGTTAATATATGTTTCTTGATGTGACATTAGGGACTCGCCGGGCGTTGATTTCAACGCCAACTACAAACAAAGAGAAGTTTCCAATCCGGCGATAGAATCGAAGCAAGACTTTTTTACATTTGTGGAATCAAATGCCTCACCCTAGAGAACCTAAATTTGAACAAGTGGACCATTAGAGCGTTTTTCTAAGAATCACTTGCCATAGGCCTCAAAGTAGCACTTGTTGAGAGTGAAATCTTGAATTCCATCGAAAATCTCTATGTCGACCTACGAACCGAAAACAAGAAGGGGAACGACACAAAAGGTACATAGGAAGTTGGGGTGGATAGGTTAGATGATGGTAGGATCAATTACATTGCGTTCCCCAACCGTTAATATATGTTTCTCGATGTGACATTAGGGACCGGCCGGGCGTTGATTTCAGCGCGAACTACAAACAAAGAGAAGTTTCCAAATCGGCGATAGAATCGAGCTAGACTTTTTTGCGGTTGTGGAATCAAATGCCTCACCCTAGAGAACCTAAATTTGAACAAGTGGACCATTAGAGAGTTTTTTCTAAGAATCACTTGCCATAGGCCTCAAAGTAGCACTTGTTGAGAGTGAAATCTTGGAATTCCATCGAAAATCTCTATGTCGACCTAATGAACCGAAAACAAGAAGGGGAACGACACGAAAAGGTACATAGGAAGTTGGGGTGGATAGGTTAGATGATGGTAGGATCAATTACATTGCGCTCCCAACCGTTAATATATGTTTCTCGATGTGACATTAGGGACTCGCCGGGCGTTGATTTCAGCGCGAACTACAAACAAAGAGAAGTTTCCAACCCGGCGATAGAATCGAAGCAAGACTTTTTTGCGCCGTGGAATCAAATGCCTCACCCTAGAAAACCTAAATTTGAACAAGTGGACCATTAGAGCGTTTTTCTAAGAATCACTTGCCATAGGCCTCAAAGTAGCACTTGTTGAGAGTGAAATCTTGGAATTCCATCGAAAATCTCTATGTCGACCTACGAACCGAAACAAGAAGGGGAACGACAGGAAAGGTACATAGGAAGTTGGGGTGGATAGGTTAGATGATGGTAGGATCAATTACATTGCGCTCCCCAACCGCTAATATATGTTTCGATGTGACATTAGGGACCGCCGGGCGTTGATTTCAACGCCAACTACAAACAAAGAGAAGTTTCCAATCCGGGCGATAGAATCGAAGCTAGACTTTTTTGGTTGTGGAATCAAATGCCTCACCCTAGAGAACCTAAATTTGAACAAGTGGACCATTAGAGAGTTTTTCTAAGAATCAATTGCCATAGGCCTCAAAGTAGCACTTGTTGAGAGTGAAATCTTGGAATTCCATCGAAAATCTCTATGTCGACCTAAGAACCGAAACAAGAAGGGGAACGACACGAAAGGTACATAGGAAGTTAGGGTGGATAGGTTAGATGATGGTAGGATCAATTACATTGCGCTCCGCAACCGTTAATATATGTTTCTTGATGTGACATTAGGGACCGCCGGGCGTTGATTTCAGCGCGAACTACAAACAAAGAGAAGTTTCCAAATCCGGCGATAGAATCGAGCAAGACTTTTTTTGCGGTTGTGGAATCAAATGCCTCACCCTAGAAAACCTAAATTTGAACAAGTGGACCATTAGAGCGTTTTTCTAAGAATCACTTGCCATAGGCCTCAAAGTAGCACTTGTTGAGAGTGAAATCTTGGAATTCCATCGAAAATCTCTATGTCGACCTAAGAACCGAAAACAAGAAGGGGAACGACACAAAAAGGTACATAGGAAGTTGGGGTGGATAGGTTAGATGATGGTAGGATCAATTACATTGCGCTCCCCAACCGTTAATATATGTTTCTTGATGTGACATTAGGGACCGCCGGGCGTTGATTTCAGCGCGAACTACAAACAAAGAGAAGTTTCCAATCCGCGATAGAATCGAAGCAAGACTTTTTGCGGG
The DNA here is from genome assembly GCA_015847255.1 of Hyparrhenia diplandra. Classification (NCBI taxonomy): domain Eukaryota; kingdom Viridiplantae; phylum Streptophyta; class Magnoliopsida; order Poales; family Poaceae; genus Hyparrhenia; species Hyparrhenia diplandra. The sequence goes on along the minus strand of JADLZK010011858.1, from coordinate 14,810 downwards.
TTGTGGAATCAAATGCCTCACCCTAGAGAACCTAAATTTGAACAAGTGGACCATTAGAGAGTTTTTCTATGAATCACTTGCCATAGGCCTCAAAGTAGCACTTGTTGAGAGTGAAATCTTGGAATTCCATCGAAAATCTCTGTGTCGACCAACGAACCGAAACAAGAAGGGGAACGAGAGGAAAGGTACATAGGAAGTTGGGGTGGATAGGTTAGATGATGGTAGGATCAATTACATTGCGTTCCGCAACCGTTAATATATGTTTCGATGTGACATTAGGGACCGGCCGGGCGTTGATTTCAGCGCAACTACAAACAAAGAGAAGTTTCCAAATCCGGCGATAGAATCGAAAGCTAGACTTTTTTGCGCGGTTGTGGAATCAAATGCCTCACCCTAGAGAACCTAAATTTGAACAAGTGGACCATTAGAGAGTTTTTCTAAGAATCACTTGCCATAGGCCTCAAAGTAGCACTTGTTGAGAGTGAAATCTTGAATTCCATCGAAAATCTCTATGTCGACCTACGAAACCAAACAAGAAGGGGAACGACAAAAAGGTACATAGGAAGTTGGGGTGGATAGGTTAGATGATGGTAGGATCAATTACATTGCGTTCCCCAACCGTTAATATATGTTTCTCGATGTGACATTAGGGACCGCCGGGCGTTGATTTCAGCGCGAACTAAACAAACAAAGAGAAGTTTCCAACCGCGATAGAATCGAAAGCAAGACTTTTTTGGCGGTTGTGGAATCAAATGCCTCACCCTAGAAAACCTAAATTTGAACAAGTGGACCATTAGAGCGTTTTTAAGAATCACTTGCCATAGGCCTCAAAGTAGCACTTGTTGAGAGTGAAATCTTGGAATTCCATTGAAAATCTCTATGTCGACCTACGAACCGAAACAAGAAGGGGAACGACACGAAAGGTACATAGGAAGTTGGGGTGGATAGGTTAGATGATGGTAGGATCAATTACATTGCGTTCCCCAACCGTTAATATATGTTTCGGATGTGACATTAGGGACTGCCGGCGCGTGATTTCAACGCGAACTACAAACAAAGAGAAGTTTCCAATCCGCGATAGAATCGAAGCTAGACTTTTTTTTGCGGTTGTGGAATCAAATGCCTCACCCTAGAGAACCTAAATTTGAACAAGTGGACCATTAGGGCGTTTTTCTAAGAATCACTTGCCATAGGCCTCAAAGTAGCACTTGTTGAGAGTGAAATCTTGGAATTCCATCGAAAATCTCTATGTCGACCTACGAACCGAAACAAGAAGGGGAACGACACAAAAGGTACATAGGAAGTTGGGGTGGATAGGTTAGATGATGGTAGGATCAATTACATTGCGTTCCGCAACCGTTAATATATGTTTCTTGATGTGACATTAGGGACTGGGGCGTTGATTTCAAATCGCTTAACTACAAACAAAGAGAAGTTTCCAAACCGCGATAGAATCGAAAGCAAGACTTTTTTGCGGTTGTGGAATCAAATGCCTCACCCTAGAGAACCTAAATTTGAACAAGTGGACCATTAGAGCGTTTTTCTAAGAATCACTTGCCATAGGCCTCAAAGTAGCACTTGTTGAGAGTGAAATCTTGGAATTCCATCGAAAATCTCTATGTCGACCTACGAACCGAAACAAGAAGGGGAACGACACGAAAGGTACATAGGAAGTTGGGGTGGATAGGTTAGATGATGGTAGGATCAATTACATTGCGCTCCCCAACCGCTAATATATGTTTCTTGATGTGACATTAGGGACCGCCGGCGTTGATTTCAGCGCGAACTACAAACAAAGAGAAGTTTCCAACCCGGCGATAGAATCGAAGCTAGACTTTTTGCGGTTGTGGAATCAAATGCCTCACCCTAGAGAACCTAAATTTGAACAAGTGGACCATTAGAGAGTTTTTCTATGAATCACTTGCCATAGGCCTCAAAGTAGCACTTGTTGAGAGTGAAATCTTGAATTCCATCGAAAATCTCTATGTCGACCTAAAAGAACCGAAAACAAGAAGGGGAACGACACGAAAGGTACATAGGAAGTTGGGGTGATAGGTTAGATGATGGTAGGATCAATTACATTGCGTTCCCAAACCGTTAATATATGTTTCGATGTGACATTAGGGACCGGCCGGGCGTTGATTTCAGCGCCGGCTAACAAAACAAAGAGAAGTTTCCAATCCGCGATAGAATCGAGCTAGACTTTTTTGCGGTTGTGGAATCAAATGCCTCACCCTAGAAAACCTAAATTTGAACAAGTGGACCATTAGAGCGTTTTTCTAAGAATCACTTGCCATAGGCCTCAAAGTAGCACTTGTTGAGAGTGAAATCTTGAATTCCATCGAAAATCTCTATGTCGACCTACGAACCGAAAACAAGAAGGGGAACGACACAAAAGGTACATAGGAAGTTGGGGTGGATAGGTTAGATGATGGTAGGATCAATTACATTGCGTTCCCAACCGTTAATATATGTTTCTTGATGTGACATTAGGGATTGCCGGGCGTTGATTTCAAATACGAACTACAAACAAAGAGAAGTTTCCAAATCGGCGATAGAATCGAAGCTAGACTTTTTTGCGGTTGTGGAATCAAATGCCTCACCCTAGAGAACCTAAATTTGAACAAGTGGACCATTAGAGCGTTTTTCTAAGAATCACTTGCCATAGGCCTCAAAGTAGCACTTGTTGAGAGTGAAATCTTGGAATTCCATCGAAAAATCTCTATGTCGACCTACGAACCGAAACAAGAAGGGGAACGACACAAAAGGTACATAGGAAGTTGGGGTGGATAGGTTAGATGATGGTAGGATCAATTACATTGCGCTCCGCCAACCGCTAATATATGTTTCTTGATGTGACATTAGGGACCGGCCGGGCGTTGATTTCAGCGCGAACTACAAACAAAGAGAAAGTTTCCAACCGCGATAGAATCGAAGCTAGACTTTTTTGCGGTTGTGGAATCAAATGCCTCACCCTAGAGAACCTAAATTTGAACAAGTGGACCATTAGAGCGTTTTTCTAAGAATCACTTGCCATAGGCCTCAAAGTAGCACTTGTTGAGAGTGAAATCTTGGAATTCCATCGAAAATCTCTATGTCGACCTACCTAACCGAAAACAAGAAGGGGAACGACACCTAAAGGTACATAGGAAGTTGGGGTGGATAGGTTAGATGATGGTAGGATCAATTACATTGCGCTCCCCAACCGCTAATATATGTTTCGATGTGACATTAGGGACCGGCCGCGTTGATTTCAACGCGAACTACAAACAAAGAGAAGTTTCCAACCGCGATAGAATCGAGCTAGACTTTTTGGCGGTTGTGGAATCAAATGCCTCACCCTAGAGAACCTAAATTTGAACAAGTGGACCATTAGAGAGTTTTTCTAAGAATCACTTGCCATAGGCCTCAAAGTAGCACTTGTTGAGAGTGAAATCTTGAATTCCATTGAAAATCTCTATGTCGACAAACGAACCGAAACAAGAAGGGGAACGACCACACAAAGGTACATAGGAAGTTGGGGTGGATAGGTTAGATGATGGTAGGATCAATTACATTGCGCTCCCCAACCGCTAATATATGTTTCTTGATGTGACATTAGGGACCGCCGGGCGTTGATTTCAGCGCGAACTACAAACAAAGAGAAGTTTCCAAATCCGCGATAGAATCGAGCAAGACTTTTTTGGCGGTTGTGGAATCAAATGCCTCACCCTAGAGAACCTAAATTTGAACAAGTGGACCATTAGAGCGTTTTTCTAAGAATCACTTGCCATAGGCCTCAAAGTAGCACTTGTTGAGAGTGAAATCTTGAATTCCATCGAAAATCTCTATGTCGACCCTACGAAACCAAAACAAGAAGGGGAACGACACGAAAAGGTACATAGGAAGTTGGGGTGGATAGGTTAGATGATGGTAGGATCAATTACATTGCGCTTCCCAAACCGCTAATATATGTTTCGATGTGACATTAGGGACCGCCGGCGCTTGATTTCAACGCGAACTACAAACAAAGAGAAGTTTCCAATCGCGATAGAATCGAAAGCTAGACTTTTTTTGGGCGGTTGTGGAATCAAATGCCTCACCCTAGAGAACCTAAATTTGAACAAGTGGACCATTAGAGCGTTTTTCTAAGAATCACTTGCCATAGGCCTCAAAGTAGCACTTGTTGAGAGTGAAATCTTGGAATTCCATCGAAAAAATCTCTATGTCGACCTAAAGAACCGAAACAAGAAGGGGAACGACACAAAAGGTACATAGGAAGTTGGGGTGGATAGGTTAGATGATGGTAGGATCAATTACATTGCGCTCCCAACCGCTAATATATGTTTTTTGATGTGACATTAGGGACCGCCGGGCGTTGATTTCAGCGCGAAACTACAAACAAAGAGAAGTTTCCAAATCCGCGATAGAATCGAAGCAAGACTTTTTTGCGGTTGTGGAATCAAATGCCTCACCCTAGAGAACCTAAATTTGAACAAGTGGACCATTAGAGCGTTTTTCTAAGAATCACTTGCCATAGGCCTCAAAGTAGCACTTGTTGAGAGTGAAATCTTGGAATTCCATCGAAAATCTCTATGTCGTCAACCTACGAACCGAAACAAGAAGGGGAACGACACAAAAGGTACATAGGAAGTTGGGGTGGATAGGTTAGATGATGGTAGGATCAATTACATTGCGCGCCCCCAACCGTTAATATATGTTTCTCGATGTGACATTAGGGACCGCTGGGGCGTTGATTTCAGCGCGAACTACAAACAAAGAGAAGTTTCCAATCCGCGATAGAATCGAAAGCAAGACTTTTTTGGCGGTTGTGGAATCAAATGCCTCACCCTAGAGAACCTAAATTTGAACAAGTGGACCATTAGAGAGTTTTTCTATGAATCACTTGCCATAGGCCTCAAAGTAGCACTTGTTGAGAGTGAAATCTTGAATTCCATCGAAAAATCTCTATGTCGACCTACGAACCAAAACAAGAAGGGGAACGGCACACAAAAAGGTACATAGGAAGTTGGGGTGGATAGGTTAGATGATGGTAGGATCAATTACATTGCGCTCCCCAACCGTTAATATATGTTTCGATGTGACATTAGGGACCGCCGGCGTTGATTTCAGCGCCAACTACAAACAAAGAGAAGTTTCCAAACCGCGCATAGAATCGAAAGCAAGACTTTTTGGCGGTTGTGGAATCAAATGCCTCACCCTAGAAAACCTAAATTTGAACAAGTGGACCATTAGAGCGTTTTTCTAAGAATCACTTGCCATAGGCCTCAAAGTAGCACTTGTTGAGAGTGAAATCTTGAATTCCATCGAAAATCTCTATGTCGACCTACGAACCAAACAAGAAGGGGAACGACACAAAAGGTACATAGGAAGTTGGGGTGGATAGGTTAGATGATGGTAGGATCAATTACATTGCGCTCCCAACCGTTAATATATGTTTCTCGATGTGACATTAGGGACCGCCGGGCGCTTGATTTCAGCGCGAACTACAAACAAAGAGAAGTTTCCAAATCCGCGATAGAATCGAAGCAAGACTTTTTTTGCGGTTGTGGAATCAAATGCCTCACCCTAGAGAACCTAAATTTGAACAAGTGGACCATTAGAGAGTTTTTCTAAGAATCACTTGCCATAGGCCTCAAAGTAGCACTTGTTGAGAGTGAAATCTTGGAATTCCATCGAAAATCTCTATGTCGACCTACGAACCAAACAAGAAGGGGAACGACACGAAAGGTACATAGGAAGTTGGGGTGGATAGGTTAGATGATGGTAGGATCAATTACATTGCGCTCCCCAACCGCTAATATATGTTTCGATGTGACATTAGGGACCGGCCGGGCGCTTGATTTCAAAAACGAACTACAAACAAAGAGAAGTTTCCAAATCCGCGATAGAATCGAAAGCTAGACTTTTTTTAAATTGTGGAATCAAATGCCTCACCCTAGAGAACCTAAATTTGAACAAGTGGACCATTAGAGAGTTTTTCTAAGAATCACTTGCCATAGGCCTCAAAGTAGCACTTGTTGAGAGTGAAATCTTGGAATTCCATCGAAAATCTCTATGTCGACCTAATGAACCGAAACAAGAAGGGGAACGACACGAAAAGGTACATAGGAAGTTGGGGTGGATAGGTTAGATGATGGTAGGATCAATTACATTGCGCTCCCAACCGCTAATATATGTTTTTCGATGTGACATTAGGGACCGCCGGGCGCTGATTTCAGCGCCGAACTACAAACAAAGAGAGAAGTTTCCAATCCGCGATAGAATCGAAGCTAGACTTTTTTTGCGGTTGTGGAATCAAATGCCTCACCCTAGAGAACCTAAATTTGAACAAGTGGACCATTAGAGAGTTTTTCTAAGAATCACTTGCCATAGGCCTCAAAGTAGCACTTGTTGAGAGTGAAATCTTGGAATTCCATCGAAAATCTCTATGTCGACCTACCTAACCGAAAACAAGAAGGGGAACGACACAAAAGGTACATAGGAAGTTGGGGTGGATAGGTTAGATGATGGTAGGATCAATTACATTGCGCTCCCCAACCGCTAATATATGTTTCTCTTGATGTGACATTAGGGACCGCCGGGCGCTTGATTTCAAATGCGAACTACAAAAACAAAGAGAAGTTTCCAACCCGGGCGATAGAATCGAAGCTAGACTTTTTTGCGGTTGTGGAATCAAATGCCTCACCCTAGAGAACCTAAATTTGAACAAGTGGACCATTAGAGAGTTTTTCTAAGAATCACTTGCCATAGGCCTCAAAGTAGCACTTGTTGAGAGAGTGAAATCTTGAATTCCATCGAAAAATCTCTATGTCGACCTAAAAGAACCGAAACAAGAAGGGGAACGACACAAAGGTACATAGGAAGTTGGGGTGATAGGTTAGATGATGGTAGGATCAATTACATTGCGCTCCCCAACCGCTAATATATGTTTCTCGATGTGACATTAGGGACCACCGGGCGTTGATTTCAGCGCCAACTACAAACAAAGAGAAGTTTCCAATCCGCCATAGAATCGAAGCTAGACTTTTTCGCGGTTGTGGAATCAAATGCCTCACCCTAGAGAACCTAAATTTGAACAAGTGGACCATTAGAGAGTTTTTCTAAGAATCACTTGCCATAGGCCTCAAAGTAGCACTTGTTGAGAGTGAAATCTTGAATTCCATCGAAAATCTCTATGTCGACCTAAAGAACCGAAACAAGAAGGGGAACGGCCACCAAAAGGTACATAGGAAGTTGGGGTGGATAGGTTAGATGATGGTAGGATCAATTACATTGCGCTCCCCAACCGCTAATATATGTTTCGATGTGACATTAGGGACTCGCCGGGCGTTGATTTCAACGCGAACTACAAACAAAGAGAAGTTTCCAACCGCGATAGAATCGAAGCTAGACTTTTTTTTGCGGTTGTGGAATCAAATGCCTCACCCTAGAGAACCTAAATTTGAACAAGTGGACCATTAGAGAGTTTTTCTAAGAATCACTTGCCATAGGCCTCAAAGTAGCACTTGTTGAGAGTGAAATCTTGAATTCCATCGAAAATCTCTATGTCGCACCTACGAACCTAAAACAAGAAGGGGAACGACACCTAAAAGGTACATAGGAAGTTGGGGTGGATAGGTTAGATGATGGTAGGATCAATTACATTGCGCTCCCCAACCGCTAATATATGTTTCGATGTGACATTAGGGACCGGCCGGCGCTGATTTCAGCGCCAACTACAAACAAAGAGAAGTTTCCAATCCGCGATAGAATCGAAGCTAGACTTTTTTTGCGGTTGTGGAATCAAATGCCTCACCCTAGAGAACCTAAATTTGAACAAGTGGACCATTAGAGAGTTTTTCTAAGAATCACTTGCCATAGGCCTCAAAGTAGCACTTGTTGAGAGTGAAATCTTGAATTCCATCGAAAAATCTCTATGGTCGACCTACGAACCAAAAACAAGAAGGGGAACGACACGAAAGGTACATAGGAAGTTGGGGTGGATAGGTTAGATGATGGTAGGATCAATTACATTGCGCTCCCCAACCGTTAATATATGTTTCGGATGTGACATTAGGGACCGGCCGGGCGTTGATTTCAGCGCCAAACTACAAACAAAGAGAAGTTTCCAACCGCGCGATAGAATCGAAGCTAGACTTTTTAAGGCGGTTGTGGAATCAAATGCCTCACCCTAGAGAACCTAAATTTGAACAAGTGGACCATTAGAGAGTTTTTCTAAGAATCACTTGCCATAGGCCCTCAAAGTAGCACTTGTTGAGAGTGAAATCTTGGAATTCCATCGAAAAATCTCTATGTCGACCTAAAGAACCAAAACAAGAAGGGGAACGATACCTAAAGGTACATAGGAAGTTGGGGTGATAGGTTAGATGATGGTAGGATCAATTACATTGCGCTCCCCAACCGCTAATATATATGTTCGATGTGACATTAGGGACCGGCCGGGCGTTGATTTCAAATACCAACTACAAACAAAGAGAAGTTTCCAACCGCGATAGAATCGAAAGCTAGACTTTTTGGGGTTGTGGAATCAAATGCCTCACCCTAGAGAACCTAAATTTGAACAAGTGGACCATTAGAGAGTTTTTCTAAGAATCACTTGCCATAGGCCTCAAAGTAGCACTTGTTGAGAGTGAAATCTTGAATTCCATCGAAAATCTCTATGTCGACCTACCAACCTAAAACAAGAAGGGGAACGACACAAAGGTACATAGGAAGTTGGGGTGGATAGGTTAGATGATGGTAGGATCAATTACATTGCGCTCCCCAACCGCTAATATATGTTTCGATGTGACATTAGGGACTGCCGGGCGCTGATTTCAGCGCCAACTACAAAACAAAGAGAAGTTTCCAACCGCGATAGAATCGAAAGCTAGACTTTTTTTGGTTGTGGAATCAAATGCCTCACCCTAGAGAACCTAAATTTGAACAAGTGGACCATTAGAGAGTTTTTCTAAGAATCACTTGCCATAGGCCTCAAAGTAGCACTTGTTGAGAGTGAAATCTTGAATTCCATCGAAAATCTCTATGTCGCACCTACCAACCGAAAAACAAGAAGGGGAACGACATACCTAAAAGGTACATAGGAAGTTGGGGTGGATAGGTTAGATGATGGTAGGATCAATTACATTGCGCTCCCCAACCGCTAATATATGTTTCTCGATGTGACATTAGGGACTCGCCGGGCGCTGATTTCAGCGCCGAACTACAAACAAAGAGAAAGTTTCCAAACCGGGCGATAGAATCGAAGCTAGACTTTTTGCGGTTGTGGAATCAAATGCCTCACCCTAGAGAACCTAAATTTGAACAAGTGGACCATTAGAGAGTTTTTCTATGAATCACTTGCCATAGGCCCTCAAAGTAGCACTTGTTGAGAGTGAAATCTTGGAATTCCATCGAAAAAATCTCTATGTCGACCCTACGAACCGAAACAAGAAGGGGAACGACACGAAAGGTACATAGGAAGTTGGGGTGGATAGGTTAGATGATGGTAGGATCAATTACATTGCGCTTCCCAACCGCTAATATATGTTTCTCGATGTGACATTAGGGACCGGCCGGCGTTGATTTCAGCGCCAACTACAAACAAAGAGAAGTTTCCAACCGGCGATAGAATCGAAAGCTAGACTTTTTTGCGGTTGTGGAATCAAATGCCTCACCCTAGAGAACCTAAATTTGAACAAGTGGACCATTAGAGAGTTTTTCTAAGAATCACTTGCCATAGGCCTCAAAGTAGCACTTGTTGAGAGTGAAATCTTGAATTCCATCGAAAATCTCTATGTCGCACCTACCTAACCAAAACAAGAAGGGGAACGACACCTAAAGGTACATAGGAAGTTGGGGTGGATAGGTTAGATGATGGTAGGATCAATTACATTGCGCTCCCCAACCGTTAATATATGTTTCGATGTGACATTAGGGACTGCCGGGCGCTTGATTTCAACGCGAACTACAAACAAAGAGAAGTTTCCAACCGCGATAGAATCGAAGCTAGACTTTTTGGCGGGGTTGTGGAATCAAATGCCTCACCCTAGAGAACCTAAATTTGAACAAGTGGACCATTAGAGAGTTTTTCTAAGAATCACTTGCCATAGGCCCCAAAGTAGCACTTGTTGAGAGTGAAATCTTGAATTCCATCGAAAAATCTCTATGTCGACCTACCTAACCAAAAACAAGAAGGGGAACGGCACAAAAGGTACATAGGAAGTTGGGGTGGATAGGTTAGATGATGGTAGGATCAATTACATTGCGCTCCCCAACCGCTAATATATGTTTCGATGTGACATTAGGGACCGGCCGGGCGTTGATTTCAAATAACTACAAACAAAGAGAAGTTTCCAACCGCGCATAGAATCGAAAGCTAAGACTTTTTTGCGGTTGTGGAATCAAATGCCTCACCCTAGAGAACCTAAATTTGAACAAGTGGACCATTAGAGAGTTTTTCTAAGAATCACTTGCCATAGGCCCCAAAGTAGCACTTGTTGAGAGTGAAATCTTGGAATTCCATCGAAAAATCTCTATGGTCGACCTACCAACCGAAAACAAGAAGGGGAAATCCATACCTAAAGGTACATAGGAAGTTGGGGTGGATAGGTTAGATGATGGTAGGATCAATTACATTGCGCGCCCCCAACCGCTAATATATGTTTCTCGATGTGACATTAGGGACCGCCGGGCGCTGATTTCAACGCGAACTACAAACAAAGAGAAGTTTCCAACCGGGCGATAGAATCGAAGCTAGACTTTTTGGCGGTTGTGGAATCAAATGCCTCACCCTAGAGAACCTAAATTTGAACAAGTGGACCATTAGAGAGTTTTTCTATGAATCACTTGCCATAGGCCTCAAAGTAGCACTTGTTGAGAGTGAAATCTTGAATTCCATCGAAAAATCTCTATGTCGACCTACCTAACCGAAAAAGAAGAAGGGGAACGGCATACACGAAAGGTACATAGGAAGTTGGGGTGGATAGGTTAGATGATGGTAGGATCAATTACATTGCGCGCTCCCAACCGCTAATATATGTTTCTCGATGTGACATTAGGGACGCCGGCGCTGATTTCAACGCCAACTACAAACAAAGAGAAGTTTCCAAATCCGCGATAGAATCGAAGCTAGACTTTTTTGCGGTTGTGGAATCAAATGCCTCACCCTAGAGAACCTAAATTTGAACAAGTGGACCATTAGAGAGTTTTTCTAAGAATCACTTGCCATAGGCCTCAAAGTAGCACTTGTTTAGAGTGAAATCTTGAATTCCATCGAAAATCTCTATGTCGAAAAAAACCAACCGAAAACAAGAAGGGGAACGACACGAAAGGTACATAGGAAGTTGGGGTGGATAGGTTAGATGATGGTAGGATCAATTACATTGCGCTCCCCAACCGTTAATATATGTTTCTCGATGTGACATTAGGGACTCGGCCGGCGCTGATTTCAGCGCGAACTACTAAAACAAAGAGAAGTTTCCAACCGGGCGATAGAATCGAAGCAAGACTTTTTGCGGTTGTGGAATCAAATGCCTCACCCTAGAGAACCTAAATTTGAACAAGTGGACCATTAGAGAGTTTTTCTAAGAATCACTTGCCATAGGCCTCAAAGTAGCACTTGTTTAGAGTGAAATCTTGGAATTCCATCGAAAATCTCTATGTCGACCTACGAACCGAAAACAAGAAGGGGAACGACACGAAAGGTACATAGGAAGTTGGGGTGGATAGGTTAGATGATGGTAGGATCAATTACATTGCGCTCCCCAACCGCTAATATATGTTTCTCGATGTGACATTAGGGACCGGCCGGGCGCTGATTTCAACGCGAACTACAAACAAAGAGAAGTTTCCAATCCGCGATAGAATCGAAGCTAGACTTTTTTGGGTTGTGGAATCAAATGCCTCACCCTAGAGAACCTAAATTTGAACAAGTGGACCATTAGAGAGTTTTTCTAAGAATCACTTGCCATAGGCCTCAAAGTAGCACTTGTTTAGAGTGAAATCTTGGAATTCCATCGAAAAATCTCTATGTCGACCTACCTAACCAAAACAAGAAGGGGAACGACACAAAAGGTACATAGGAAGTTGGGGTGGATAGGTTAGATGATGGTAGGATCAATTACATTGCGCTCCCCAACCGCTAATATATGTTTCGATGTGACATTAGGACCGCCGGCGTTGATTTCAGCGCGAACTACAAACAAAGAGAAGTTTCCAATCCGCGATAGAATCGAAAGCAAGACTTTTTTTTTGGTTGTGGAATCAAATGCCTCACCCTAGAGAACCTAAATTTGAACAAGTGGACCATTAGAGAGTTTTTCTAAGAATCACTTGCCATAGGCCTCAAAGTAGCACTTGTTGAGAGTGAAATCTTGAATTCCATCGAAAATCTCTATGTCGACCTAAAGAACCAAAAACAAGAAGGGGAACGACACACGAAAGGTACATAGGAAGTTAGGGGTGGATAGGTTAGATGATGGTAGGATCAATTACATTGCGCTCCCAACCGTTAATATATGTTTCGATGTGACATTAGGGACCGGCCGGCGTTGATTTCAGCGCCAACTACAAACAAAGAGAAGTTTCCAACCGCGATAGAATCGAAGCTAGACTTTTTTGCGGTTGTGGAATCAAATGCCTCACCCTAGAGAACCTAAATTTGAACAAGTGGACCATTAGAGAGTTTTTCTAAGAATCACTTGCCATAGGCCTCAAAGTAGCACTTGTTGAGAGTGAAATCTTGGAATTCCATCGAAAAATCTCTATGTCGACCTAAAGAACCGAAAACAAGAAGGGGAACGACACGAAAGGTACATAGGAAGTTGGGGTGGATAGGTTAGATGATGGTAGGATCAATTACATTGCGCTCCCCAACCGTTAATATATGTTTCTCGATGTGACATTAGGGACCGCCGGGCGCTGATTTCAGCGCCAACTACAAACAAAGAGAAAGTTTCCAATCCGGGCGATAGAATCGAAAGCAAGACTTTTTATGGTTGTGGAATCAAATGCCTAACCCTAGAGAACCTAAATTTGAACAAGTGGACCATTAGAGAGTTTTTCTATGAATCACTTGCCATAGGCCTCAAAGTAGCACTTGTTTAGAGTGAAATCTTGAATTCCATCGAAAATCTCTATGTCGACCTACGAACCAAAACAAGAAGGGGAACGACACGAAAAGGTACATAGGAAGTTAGGGTGGATAGGTTAGATGATGGTAGGATCAATTACATTGCGCTCCCAACCGTTAATATATGTTTCTCGATGTGACATTAGGGACCGGCCGGGCGTTGATTTCAAAGCGAACTACAAACAAAGAGAAGTTTCCAATCCGGCGATAGAATCGAAAAGACTTTTTTGCGTTTGTGGAATCAAATGCCTAACCCTAGAGAACCTAAATTTGAACAAGTGGACCATTAGAGAGTTTTTCTATGAATCACTTGCCATAGGCCTCAAAGTAGCACTTGTTTAGAGTGAAATCTTGAATTCCATCGAAAATCTCTCGCGGTCGCACCTACCTAACCTAAAACAAGAAGGGGAACAACACAAAAAGGTACATAGGAAGTTAGGGTGGATAGGTTAGATGATGGTAGGATCAATTACATTGCGCTCCCCAACCGCTAATATATGTTTCTCGATGTGACATTAGGGACTGCCGGCGTTGATTTCAACGCCAACTACAAACAAAAAGAGAAGTTTCCAATCCGCGATAGAATCGAAGCTAGACTTTTTTTGGCGGTTGTGGAATCAAATGCCTCACCCTAGAGAACCTAAATTTGAACAAGTGGACCATTAAAGAGTTTTTTCTAAGAATCACTTGCCATAGGCCCTCAAAGTAGCACTTGTTTAGAGTGAAATCTTTGAATTCCATCGAAAATCTCTATGTCGACCTACGAACCGAAAACAAGAAGGGGAACGACACGAAAGGTACATAGGAAGTTAGGGTGGATAGGTTAGATGATGGTAGGATCAATTACATTGGCGCTTCCCAAACCGCTAATATATGTTTCTCGGATGTGACATTAGGGATCTGCCGGCGTTGATTTCAAATACCAAGAACTACAAACAAAGAGAAGTTTCCAATCCGGCGATAGAATCGAAGCAAGACTTTTTTTGCGTTGTGGAATCAAATGCCTAACCCTAGAGAACCTAAATTTGAACAAGTGGACCATTAGAGAGTTTTTCTATGAATCACTTGCCATAGGCCTCAAAGTAGCACTTTGTTTAGAGTGAAATCTTGGAATTCCATCTAAAATCTTGTGTGGTCGAACAAAAAGTAAATCAAAACAAGAAGGGGAACGGGATACCTAAAGGTACATAGGAAGTTAGGGTGGATAGGTTAGATGATGGTAGGATCAATTACATTGGCGCTCCCCCCAACCGCTAATATATGTTTCTAGATGTGACATTAGGGACCGCCGGGCGTTGATTTCAGCGCGTAACTACAAACAAAGAGAAGTTTCCAACCGCGATAGAATCGAAAGCCAGACTTTTTTCGTTGTAGAATCAAATGCCTAACCCTAGAGAACCTAAATTTGAACAAGTGGACCATTAGAGAGTTTTTCTAAGAATCACTTTTGCCATAGGCCTCAAAGTAGCACTTGTTTAGAGTGAAATCTTGGAATTCCATCGAAAATCTCTATGTCGACCTACGAACCAAACAAGAAAGGGAACAGCACGAAAGGTACATAGGGAAGTTGGGGTGGATAGGTTAGATGATGGATAGGATCAATTATATTATGCTCCCAACCGCAATATATGTTTTTGATGTGACATTAGGGACCGCCGGGCGCTGATTTCAGCAACAACTACAAAACAAAAGAGAA
>JADLZK010011857.1:0-112354 GCA_015847255.1 Hyparrhenia diplandra | reverse complement strand
GTAGTGGGCGAGTTTTTTTTTTCTGCGTTCTGCTCCCGTGCTCCCCGATGGGCCGATGGCCGGTGGCCGGAGCGCCCGCTTTCGACGTCGGTGCCTTCCAGCCGACGTGCCCATTTCCTCCTCTCTTTTTTCCCTCCCCGAACCTTAACTCGTTTTGTCCCGCATCTAAAAGGAATATTCTCTTTGACGATGACATCGCCTCTATAACCAAACACGTGTATGAAAGTGGGATGTCTCGTGCCCAAACTAAATATACTCTTGATGTTATTTGTTTCTGAATTTTGAAATCCTTTTATAAGGCTATGTATTTGGTTATGCAGAGGTCTGGAGTGTTTTAAGCTGTTTGTATCAATTTGTTTTTTTAAAATTAATAAAGCTTTAATTAATAGTAGGAGTACAGTTGCATTAAGATTTTTCCGAAAAAGAAATGGGACGAGGTGCTCTGGACCAAAGCCAGTTTCTCTTTTCTCATTTTTTTGCCATGTCTTTATTCGCGGCGGCCGACCTCCGGCGCATGAGGAAATAGAAAAATCCCAAACCCTAAGCCCTGCGTGCCCAGCTCTGCACTCCGAATCTGCCCCAACTCTGCTAGGGTTTAATGCCCGCGTCCTCCTCACGCATTCGGTCCGCTCGCTGATCTGCGCCTGTTCGCTTCCGCTAGGCTCCAGGGGCCCAGGCCCTAGAGGCAGCTGGAGTGGCGGCACGAAGAGAAGGGGAGGCGGATGCAGACGGAGGCGAGGGTGGGGATGGCCGCCGCCACGATGGACGGCAGCGGCGCCGCCGCAGCCGCCGCGCGGAGGTACACGACGCAGCAGCAGCAGGCGCAGCTGCAGCACCACCAGCCGCAGCTCGGGACTGTGCCCCACCTCCTCGCCGGCGGCGTCGCCGGGGGCAGTCAGCAAGACCTGCACCGCCCCGCTCGCACGCCTTACCATCCTCTTCCAGGTGCGTCTGGAATCTAATGGAGGGGGCGGTCTTGCTTCTGCAGTTCTGCTCGCCAGGCTGCTCAAATGCTCAGAGTGCGACCTCGTGTGTAAATAGCACTATAGCAGAGTCGGCTAGTATTTCCTCGGGTCTTTATAACTAAGCAACAGAGTACGTCGCATCTTTTTTTTTGAATGAATTGGCTGCAATACTACTAGGATTCGTGCACAAAGTAGTAACCATAATGCGTTATTGCATTTTGATTTGGCAACAGGCAACTTATTTAGCTGTTCAAAGGAATGATGGTCACATAGTTCTTTGCTGATTTTGCTAGAGAAATCCTTTATAGCGTGGCTTAGTCTTATTGTTCTACTCTATTGCAATATGATTGTGTGGCTTCAGTGAAATTTATGAATTGTGTGTGCAGGTGCAAGGAATGCACTCAGATGTGGGCTACAATGCTAATACTAGCATATGGCGCGAAGCATCCCGCATTGTCTATGAAGAAGGTTTTCGGGCTTTCTGGAAAGGGAACCTTGTTACCATTGCCCACCGATTGCCTTACTCTTCAATTAGTTTCTATGCCTACGAGAGATACAAGAGTGTAAGTGCAGGGCTTTTTGGGTAAAAGTCTGAATGGTCATCTCTCCCACTGATGGTATGGGAGTAATTTAGTTTTATAATTTCGGATGTGCAGTTGCTTCAGATGCTACCGGTCTTGAGAAGAATGGTGGATTTGGTGCAGACGTTGGTGTTAGATTGCTAGGTGGTGGTTTATCAGGAATCACTGCAGCTTCTATGACGTATCCGGGCTGGACTTGGTGCGACACGTCTTGCTGCTCAGGTAACATACTGTTACCAGTGCTGGATAAAATGTTCAGGTGTAAAATAAATTGGATTGTTAAGATTGCCATTCACTTGAAATGTTGGTACATGAGTTAATTTCCTTGTAGAAGATTATAGTCACGGTTTTGACTGGAGTGAAGTTACAGCCTATGCTTTTTCCTGTCAGTTTTGCCTACCAAAATTATATTTTCAGTGTTTGATTTTAGCCATGTGTTTTCCAAATTATAAGATGTTTTGGCTTTTCTAGATACATTACCCTTACTATGCATCTAGACATAGTGTATATCTAAGTACATAGCAAAGCTATGTATCTAGAAAAGCCAAAACGTCTTATAATTTGGAATGAGGGAGTACTTATCACTGTTTGATGTGGGAAAATTGGTGCTTGCAGTTCCATTCGGGTGTGTTTGGTTTGGTGCCCATATGTGCCCAAGTTAGCCAAACCAGATTCTGTTACTTTGAATAATTTTGGACCTCGTTTGTTGGTGCCAAAATTTGGATTGGTAGTCTTCTGCTTTGTTACCTTTAGTTCATTTTGGGTTGTTCAGGAGGTGGCAAATTTGATAGAAGAATGTCGAACATGGACACAAGTTGGTTACAACTAGACTGAACAACATATTTGCCCGTACCAACCTGCATCCCCTTTGAACCACCTTTTGCATTGCTTCATCACCTATAAGACATTGGAGAAGTTCTTTATTGAGCATGCTTTAAGCATTTGAACTATAGACTAAACTTTTCACATTGATAAGCTAGGCTTTGCAGCACTGATGACTGATCTTTTTCTCCATTGAATGATTGCAGACAAATACTGCCTACTACAGGGGCATATCTCATGCTCTTTATGCGATCTGTAGAGATGAGGGTGTCAGGGGATTGTACAAGGGTCTTGGTGCCACTTTACTGGTAGGAGCATTTCCTTGTTTTTTTCAGCTGGTTTGCATCATTCATTCTGTTATGTACTTACATTGTTTGATGACTCTATAAATCAGGGAGTGGGCCCCAGCATTGCAGTAAGCTTCTCTGTGTATGAAACTTTTACGTTCCCATTGGCAAATAGAGAGGTAATTATAAGTTTCAAGTTACATTATGGTATCAAAGTCTTATCCTTGTGCTTTGTAGTAGTTTTACTTGTATTGACATTTGATCTTCCAAATCAGGCCATGTGATTCCCCTGTCCTGATCAGTCTGGCTTGTGGAAGTCTTTCAGGAATTGCATCGTCAACTTGTAAGTGACTAATAACATGGATTGTTGTTACTGTTCAATAGAAAAGTATGAACAAAAAGAGAACCCCCTTTGTTTGACTAGAAAATTCCTCATTACTTTGTAAGAAGTTGTTTAGTAATGGGGTGTTTGGTTGGTCGAATGATGTGGACCATCACCATCTCTCTAGTTTTAATTGGGTTACTTTGTATCTTTCCTCCCTTGCATTGAATTTCATGAATGCTGCCTTTTAATGCCAGATTTTTTTGACACTGTAATGCACTTCTTTTTTTTTTTGAAGGAGATAATTAATGGCCTGCTAAATGGTTGTTAAATTTAGTTAACCACCCAATGATTATTTGGTGATGTTTTTTCCAGTTACATTCCCATTGGATCTTGTGAGACGCCGCATGCAATTGGAAGGAGCAGCCGGGAGGGCTCGTGTCTACCAGACAGGACTTTTTGGAACCTTCGACATATTGTCCGCGACGGAGGGTTTTAGAGGCATGTATAGAGGAATCTTGCCCGAGTACTGCAAAGTGGTTCCTGGTGTCGCATCGTATTTATGACATAATGAGATGCTTAAGGCCATCCTCACAGAACTGGAATCTGATGATTAGATCTCTGCAGTTTTGCCATGCTCCGCAATTTTGATATATGGTGTCAGAATAACATTTGAGGCTTAGAGTGGGAGAAATATGAGCATGTAGCATATGTTAGGGTTTAGGACGTGCTAAGTTTTGCAGTTTGTGTTATATGGTTACAGATCTTTATGTAGTGCATCGTGAAAGATGCCATAGGTCTTCCAGAAAGAATTTCTTTTTGCCTCACCATCATTTGTGTATCTTCACAACTTAAACATTGTAATGGTACATGAAGCTTGTTGTCTTTAGCCTGATGATCTTTATATCTGTGAGATATGGTCTCCAATTTCACCAATGTTATAGCAAGGTTGATTAATGATGGCAAGAGAACTGTGAATAACCTTGATATATGTTTATCCAGACATTGACCATGAATGTGTTTCTTGTATACCAGTTTAGCAACTTAGATGCTAGCAAGATTTTTGTTGGAAATGTTCGCCCATCTCAATTTGTGAAAGGGAGCCCATTGGCCAGTACCGTGCCACTTCATATTATTTACTTTTTGCTTTGGAATCCAACGTTTGTTTTGATGAGTTCAGGATCGGTCCATTGACCCAAGAGAAGGCAAAACTTGCATTCCTTTGGCGTATGTGGTATTTATTGGGAGTGTCAGCTCAACCCCACTGTTTATTAAGGGAATGATTTATCTTTACCTACTTCTATAGGCTACTACTCATCAGGTTGTAATTCTGCTCACGGTATTTTCTTGTTGCTTAGCCCTTGCTTACATTACATGCAATCAAGAATAAACAAGTAAACCTGCATCATTATATTAGTGTAACAGTACATTACATTAGTACTTTTGGGCGAGCTTATTACATTTGGGCATCGCCACTCCTATTAATTCGAGCAAATACAGCTCCTTTTCTGATTTACTCCGACAGGACCTCTTTGAAAACTCAAGGTCACCGACACTGAATCACTATGCTCCCATAGCCAACTTCATCTCAATATGTATACAACCTTTGATAACCATATAATTTGATATCTAAATATGATCTTTGTGTTTCGTCCGGCATGGACATTTTGTCTTTTCTTTTTTTCTGTCTCTTATACTCTTATTATACTGGGAAGCCTCCTGTTATGCGTATATGGTTCAGTGTTGGCGAAGGCCATACTTGTTGGCGGCAGCATACGCAGTTCTGAAACCGTCACCGCAAGCCGTTGATGTGTCATTGGCAATCTGGTGCATGAAGAACTCACCCAGCTTGTTCTCAGTATGAGATTTCCCGCCTTTCTTGGACGATGTTGGTGGATAAGACGATGAGGAGGAGGACGATGCGTACTGCGTAGGATGATGAAGGCTTTCGCGTGCCTAGCCGATGATGGAAGAATCTCTGATTCCGGCCACAGGTAAGACATGACCTGGCATATGCCTTCTTCAACCTCTGCGTTTAGGTTCCGGTAACCTGAAAAGCAGGATTCAGTAGAGCTTTTGAAAAATATTTTTTTTTTGTTTTCAATCAAATTCACAAATAAAGAAGAAAAATGGGGCTATGGATGTTTTGTCCATCCATGTTCCTTTGACTTTGAGGCACAACCACCCGTGCATCAGCTCATGGACGAGGATGGGAGCCTGTTATTAGCCTGCAATAGCGTTGTGACACAAATGATGCACTGGCCATAGAATGTGACAGAACTGCAGTATTTGAATCAATTGCCTGACCTGGGAAGGCCATACAAAAACAAGTAATGCAGATGTGATGAACGTTAGTGTTTCCGAAGGCTGTACATTTTGCAGGAAAAAGGCCATACTCACTTTACTCTCTCCTTCCATGGCTTCGTTAAGCGCTTGCCGTAGAACCAAGAGCATGGGTATCTGCTGGTCCAGTTTCATATTCATCCCCTCATAGTAGTCTCTGATAGAATGGTACAAGGGCTGGCATTCACCGGTGTCCACGACTGCAGATCCCAGGCATTCCATGCACAGGCTGCGGCCGTCTCCCGATGCCATATACTTTGTGTTCCTTGGCTGTAGAATTACAACCGAAAATTTTGAGGTTAAAATGCTTTTGAATATAATCAGTTAATGGTTAGCTATTTTGAAAACAGTAGCCACACTGCGACCATTTTCATGTAGATTTATCATGGTGTGCAATTATGATAAATATTTTTTCTTTGCATTTTTCTCTAGTATTTGTACCTCCATTTTCTCACAGCTGCAGCAACGTGGCGTCCTGTCATGCTCTGCAAAGGGCAATACTTCTAGCCCCAGAATGGATGGGCTCTGTACTCTATCAAGACACTCCTGTTCGTTGGGATCTGCATAAACACAAAAAGAAAAATGAGTTGGGTCGTGACCTAGGTCACGTGGAAGCAGCGGAATAGCAGGATGTTTGCTACGGAGCATGCTTCAGTGCCGGAGCTCTGCAAGCGCGTCTTGGCAGAGGCGGATGAGTGGATTCAAGCGAGCTTCACTAAGCTAACCCCACTCGTTGCGTACTGGTCGCAAAATTCGTTATTCATGTAATCGAGGTTCTTTGCCGCGCAGTTAGCTTCTCGCTCCTGTGTACGGCATTGTTTATTATTTTGTTGTACTGAACTTACTTTCCTCTTAGTGAAAAACCACAATCTCGAAAAAAAAAACAGAAGGCTTGGTATGGACTTTCTATCTTTTTTTTTTCATCACGCCTAAGCGTTCACAACTGACCACCCTACAACTGGATAAGCTACAACCAACCAATAACATGTTGCAAACATTTGAATTATGGTGCTGGAACTGAGCATTGGTGAGGGGGCTCACTCTCCTTTGATGTAGCAACATAGCGTTTGTTTATCTGGATACTTGTTTGGCTGTCTAGATACTCATCTGAATTATATTCTGGATGCCTCGCTACTGAAAAAATCGTTTCTCTGGAGCTAGACTATACAAGATATTAGAGATTTAAGGTATAATATATTTTAGTGTAAATTAAAATTTGATGTGATAAAGGTAAGTGATATATATAACTAATTCAAGCAAAATAAATATTATCATGTGATTTTTTTTTTTCATTTCGGTGCAAGGTAACATATCTTTTGATTCTTTGCTCAGCCTAGTCTTCTTGTCCTAGTGAACCAAATAAAGACAACATGCTTGTAGCTTGTCCAATTGTAGGGTGGTTCCTACTCCTCCATCCCACAAAAAAAAGAGAGAGTCATTCTCACTTCCAAAAAAATAACAGTTTTTAACTTTGACCAAATATATAGTAACAAAATATTTTATGATACATAATTATTATCATTGATATATATATTTGAATATATTTTCATAATAAACTTATTTGAAGATAAAAATGTTTCATGTATTTGTATAAACCTAGTCAAAATTGAGAAAATTTAATCGGCATGTATCCTATAGCGACTCTTAGGCACCCATCGAGGAGAGACTGAATAACTTGGAGGAGTGAGAGAATTTGTTTTTTTTCGCGATCGACTATTCATCCGCTTTTTCATTAAGAGGAGTGAGAGAATTTGTGAAATTGTTGATCATACAATTGAGCCTTATGGACATTGCTTGAGGGCAAATAAGCATCCCCAAACCCTAAAAGGGCGCCGCCGCCACCGCTTCTCACCTTCCACTCACGGCTGGTCCCCTCCGTTCTCCTCCAAAGATCACGCCGGGGTTGAAGGGTCATTTTTAATAAGTTTTCCCTAGTAGATTGAGTCTTCAATGTTCAGGGTTTTTGGAGATCCAATCGAAGAGATTGACCACGACGTAAAAGGCGTGGTCAAGGTCATCGATAGAGCGATGGAGCATGTCGTGATGGAGAATAAGATACTTTAACCCTTCCTTTATCTTGCTGTGGTTCTCGCAGCCATGGCCGAAGTTTGTTTTCCACCCGTAAAAAAAAAAAAACAAATTACTAACACTTATAATACAAAATAATTATCAATAGGTTAATGATGAAATATACTTGTATAATAATTTTTGTTTAAGATATGACTATTAACAGTAATTAATATATATGTGATCAAAACTTTAGTTAAGTTGACGCCGGAAATCCTAAGTATTAGACCGTCTGCACTGGCAAACTCCAAAAGCGCCGGTAAACAGTTTAGCGGAAAAAACACCTGCAGCGGTGCTCTGTAATGCTTACGGAATCCACGCTGGAGGGTGTAGTCCCGGCATGCATGGCGGGGAGCCAGGACTCCCGCTATCGTGAGATTCCTGACACGGCGCGGGCCCCTTGCTACTCATGGAGAGAAAGGAGAGAGTTGCATGCATGCAAATGGGGGTCCCGCTGTTTCAAGTAATTAAAAATGTCTTAACTCATAAACTAAAAGATCAAATTAAATTCTGATTACCCCATTGAATTTGTTTTAATAAATTCTTCAAAACTAGATATCACATTAATATATTTAGATAACATTACAAGTGGGCCCACTAATGATAGTTGGTATAGAGTAGAGATATAAAGAAGAGATGAAATGCGCAGTAAAAGTGTTGTAAAGGGAGAGAATCTTGACGACTGGTGGATGTATAGAGAAATAAATAGAGAAAACACGAAAGTGCGGATAGCCTTATTATATGTTTTTTTCAGGAGGGAGCCCTACCTCTCGGCGTGTCCGCCACATCACATCACAGTTACCCACCAGGGCAGGTCACCACGAAACGAACGCGTATACTGTACGGCGCACACCACCTGGCACGTGGCCAGTGGCCACACGTCGATACAAAACTGGGCAAAAAGAAGTTCACTGACCGGAAAACCGAAACAACCCAGGCGAGACGCGAGAGTTTATATTATCTGGTCCGCTTTGCCCAATCTCTCTCCTCCGTCCCTCCGCCCCCTTCGCCCTTCCCGACGCGCCGCCCGAAACCCTAGCTCCACCGATCTATCTCTCTCCAGCCCAGCACAGCCAGGGGAGGAGATGGCGGCGGCGCCAGCGGCGGGAGGGCAGGGCGGTGGGAGCATGGACGCCGCGCTCCTCGACGACATCATCCGCCGCCTGCTCGAGGTGCGGACCGCGCGCCCCGGGAAGCAGGTGCAGCTCTCCGAGTCGGAGATCCGCCAGCTCTGCACCGTCTCCCGCGAAATCTTCCTCGGCCAGCCCAACCTCCTCGAGCTCGAGGCGCCCATCAAGATCTGCGGTTCGTAACTTGCCTCCCTCTTTCTCGTCCCCAGCCGGCCGTGGCAGTAGATCTGGTCTGGTCGCGCCGCCACCTTACGTCTCGTGGGACTCTGCCGATCGCTTCTATATTAAGCTGTGGAGTAATCGTGGGCGTGTACTATTTAGTCTTGGCTATTCTGGATTCAGTGATTCTGTTTTTGCTGGCATATGGACTTGACTTGTGAGAGCGTGTAGTATTGATTTATGGTTACCTTGATTTATTCTCCTGGGTTTTAATTTGAATATGGATGGATGTATATGTCATTACCATGCTTGTGAGATACTTATGTTCTGTTTCTATGGTACGGGTAAGGCTATATAGAAATTCTCTTCCCAAGGCACAAGAGTTCATGTGCTGGGTATGCCCTGTTTAATGGCATGTTTACATATACTTCACATACTGAGTATGATCCACATGTAATTAGCTTTTATTATAAAGTATCTACACTAGGGTGATGTTGAATATTTGAGTAGTGAGAAACTGTTTTGTGTCTCCTGTTTGTGTGGTTATAGGCACATAATCTGTGTGTGTCTTTGAAGCAGCAATGTAGCTCTTGCCCACTTGTTCCATTTGCCATTCCAACTTCTCAACTACCACTGTTTTCCTGATCTACTGAATTGTTTTCCCTCTATTATTTTCATGTTGGTTACTCGCCTCATAAAATTTGTTGTATGCTTCTATTTTTACTGATGCAAGCTTTGGACTATGATTGTGTGTCCTTTGTCTCCACTGATATTCATATTGTTGTTCCTTGCCTCATAAATCTGTTATATGTTTCTGTTTTTTACTGATGCAAGCTTTGAGCTATGATTGTGTTTCCTTTGTATTCACTAGATAGCTGAATATTAGTATCTAAATGTAATCCTTTTGTATTCACTGGATAGCTAGTATCTAAATGTAATCTCTCCTGTCATTTGGTATTCAGGTGACATCCATGGTCAATACAGTGATCTTCTAAGGCTTTTTGAATATGGTGGCTTTCCTCCTGAAGCCAATTATCTATTCTTAGGTGATTATGTTGATCGAGGCAAACAAAGTTTGGAGACTATATGCCTTCTTCTTGCTTACAAAATCAAGTACCCTGAGAACTTTTTTTTTCTGAGGGGCAATCATGAATGTGCCTCAATAAACAGAATATATGGATTTTATGACGAATGCAAGCGTCGATTTAATGTGCGGCTATGGAAGGTCTTCACAGAATGTTTTAACACTCTACCTGTGGCTGCTCTTATCGATGATAAAATATTATGTATGCACGGCGGACTCTCTCCTGATCTAACACACTTGGATGAGATAAAGAACTTGCAACGTCCAACCGATGTGCCAGATCAAGGTCTACTGTGTGACTTGCTTTGGTCAGATCCAGGAAAAGATGTTCAAGGGTGGGGCATGAATGACAGAGGGGTCTCATATACCTTTGGTGCTGACAAGGTTTCAGAATTCTTGCAAAAGCATGACCTTGATCTTATTTGTCGTGCTCACCAGGTACCACCTTAGTATTTAGTGCAGCTTTTGTTCTGATCTTTTTATTTATCAGCTAACTTGAAATTGAAGGTGTTTATATTGCATGTTATGTGATGTCAGGTGGTTGAGGACGGGTATGAATTCTTTGCTGACAGACAGCTTGTCACCATATTTTCGCCCCCAATTATTGTGGTGAATTTGATAATGCTGGTGCGATGATGAGCGTTGATGAAACTTTGATGTGTTCGCTCCAAATTCTGAAACCAGCTGAGAGAAAAACAAATTTATGGGGTCAAACAAAATGTGATAAAGCCATTTTGCTTCCAGCAGCTCTGAGGTCAGTTAATAATGTTTCAGTATTTTGTTCTGCTGATTTACGTGCTCCACGATCACATTGCTTATGCTTTTGTGGATTGTGCTACATATATTTACGAGAGAATTCCCTACGTGCCATAAAAAAATTCCTCTCATCTCTACCACAGAAAAAGTGTACCACAATTGACTGACTGGAAAAGACCAATTTGCCCCTGTGTGCTGCAGCTTCCTGCTGGATTTCATTTCCCTTCAATGCCTTTCATCGCCAAAGCACTGATGCTGCTTTTCTTTGTAGTACGGACCAACATGCTTGAAAACAACTACTACAGATCAAGACTACTAGAAATTAGCACTCCTACATTACCAGAAGCTCACAATTCCGCGAAAGCTTCTTCTTGGAACAACATTAGCAGGAGAAGCTTAATTCTCTTTGATCTTTCACCCAAACTCCCAAAGACCAGCATAATTTATTGATCACAACTTCTTTATACCAAAACAACGAACAAGATCTTATGAGAAACCACAGTCTGCAGCTAATCTAACAACATCCAAAACCAACCTAACAATAGTGGCTGTAGTGCTTGTTGAATAGCACTGATGATCAGAAATCAAGCAGATGCCAGTGCCACCTTTGCCGCTGTCGTGCCTGTAGACCACAGGCGAGCAGAGACCCATGGCCCTGTGGGTGCACCATTGTTTGGCGGAGGCAGTCGTCTCTAGGGATGGGAGCGTGAGCAGCTCCCCTCCCCCCTTCTTCATCGTGACCTCTCCTTTGCCAGCCTGTGAAAGCTTCATCCTGGCTGTGGCTGGCGGAGCGAGCAGCAGGGGCGAGGAGTAGCTGACCAGGATTGGTGGGTAGATGTGCTCTGTGGAGCCGGAGGCAATGGGCATGGGGGATTCATCCGCCGCAGCAGCGGGTGACTGCATCCTGCAGCTTGTATGTAGAAGAGATAGCCGACGGGCACCCGCGCTAGCTGGGGTGGTCGCTTGGGGGAAACGAAATCTACTAGCAACCTACAGCATGTAGGCAAATTGATCTTTGAATTATGCTACCATAGGAAAATACACTTCTTTTGTGGTCTTTGAATTATGCTACCAGAGGAATGCTACTTTTTTTTATGCCACATGGAATTCTCTCTTATTGTATTGTTTGTCAAATTTGTGGTTTGTAATATCATAGATGTCTGATTTACTTGCTCTAGTGCAATGTTGTAGCTACAAGTGGATTTAATCAGCAAGGAATGACAAGTATATATGCACAATTAGCATTGCTATTTACCTGAAAAGTTGGGTTCACTGAGGCACAAAGAACTAGTAATACATAACTTTTTTCATAATTTTACTGAAAGTGCCACATGAGGAAAGTCTAGCAGTATGCCATCTGGAACTGGGAAATTTGTTAATTTCTCCATTGAAGATGTTAATCATCTGGAAAAGTGTAATCTATTTTTGCATTGCCTAGTCACTATTAATGATCATTTTTTTTTGTTAGTCTGAGGTTCCCAGTCTCATAAATGGTCTGTTTCTGGATTACAGTTGATTCTATCCAGGGGTAGGGCTCTTAGGACTCAAGGGTCATGGTCACCCTTGATTTGTGTACTTAGATTTGAGGTCAATTGTGTATCCTACATGACCTAAGAAATGATTTGTGACTTCATTTTAGCTCATGAAACTAATGTTGTGTAGGCTCCTGTGGATGCATAGTGACAACAGCATGCTGGCCAAGCTTGAGGGCGGCATTGGGCTACTACCAGGGAAAGCAAATAATATCATACCTAACTGTTCGTCTGGAAGTTACTCTTCATGGCAAGTGCCTGAATTTTTCCTCTTTCCTGTTACCGCGTGTCAGAACAATTATGTAGCTGTAGATATATTGATTATGGAAGGATGAAGTTGCCAAATTGACTTGAGGCGATTTCCTTCGCCAGCCAGGAAAAATTCTGAACATCAAGGAGTTTCTGTTTGCAAGTTTCACTATTTAAAAGCAGTCTTGTCACTTGTGCGGAGGTAAGGATTGGGCTGAGGCAGTATTATCAGTTTCTTGGATATGGATTGTTGTGCTAGTTTAGGTGTCAAACATCAATTAGGATGAAGAGGTGAACAACATTCAGGGAGGTGCTGATGCTTGCTGACAACCTGTGAAAAGGCGTTTCTGTAGCTGACTACTTGGTTTGTCGGTCAGACAATTGTTTGACGTGAATTTTGATCTGTTGGCAAGATTAGCTGCCAAATAGTATTTCGTATCTCTTGATTTATGGGGATTCACATTTACTCATTCTTGTTGCGATTCACCTGCCTTTGCTATGGTGCTACATGGTTGCCAAATTCGCGCTGTATGGCAATCGTTTGACTTTGCAAGCCAAGGCAAACTTGTTATGGTGCTACATGCATCTTGCGCACCTCTTGTGCATTAAGGCAAAAAATGGTAATAGCTTCCTTGCACCGTTTAGTGGTAACGTTGTGATGGTGCTATAGTCAGCAGTCTCTTGTCTCACATGACTGTCACGTAGTTTTTTTATGATGTGGAGGAAAGATATGACGTCTAATAAGCGAAAATTCAGGAGTATGAGAACATCCTCGTTGTTTTGTGTAGCAACCGTATAAACCGTTGTGTAATAACCGTCTATTAAGCGAAAATTCAGGAGTACAAGAACATCAACCGTTGTGTAACAACCGCCTAATAAGTGAAAATTCAGGAGTATGAGATCATCAGCCATCTAGTGGTAATAGCTTCCTTGCACCGTTTAGTGGTAACATTGTGATGGTGCTACAGTTAGTTGTCTCATACCTTGTTTCACGTGACGTCATGTAGTTTTTTTATGATGTGAAGGAAAGATATGACGTCGAGGAAAGAGGGGAAAGAGAATTAGGTCGTTATTTCATGTAACAAATGCCTAATAAGCGAAAATTCAGGAGTATGAGAACATCAGCCGTCGTGTAACAATCGTCTATTAAGTGAAAATTCAGGAGTACGAGAACGTCTAATAAGCGAAAATTCAAGAGTATGAGATCATCAGCCGTCTCAAGCAACGTAGGATTTTTTATGACGTAGAGGAAAGAGGGAAAAGAGAATAAGGTATTTGCTTCGGTGAAACAACTGTACAAGTATAAGCTCATAATCTTATTTTTGTACTCTATCCATAAGTTAAGGAATTGCAAGTTACTATTAGACAACTTAAAAGGCCAACTAATGTACGTACTCCCTCCGTACTCATAAAACTTAAAAGGTTTGAGTCAAACATTGGAAATTTGGAAATATAAATTATCAACAACTTTTAAGTTGTTGAGTTTGCAAATGTGAAAACTATATGAATAATTTGTCTTGAAAAATACTTTCATAAAAGTATACATATATCATTTTTTTCATAAATATTTTTAAAATAACAAGAGATCAAAATTATGTTTTAAATACCGTCACTCTGTCCTAAATGTTCAGTTTTATGAGTACAGAGGGAGTATAGATTATTAACTCAACTTAAATACGTGGCACCAAATGAGACCAGTTACGCGGCAACAAAAGGGGCGGAGCCAGGATGAGCTCTCAGCCGGCTTAATAAAGGAGATTGAATGGAAATCAAATAATTTAATGGTGATTAAAAGGCTAAACTACAGTAATTACAAAGGAAAATCAACCTCACAGGGGGCTGCCGAGGCTTCTAATACATTTGCCTCAGCGTGCTGCCAATATGAATCTGCACAAGCTGTTGTCATGCCTCCATCCAAACAAACAACTCATCTCTACAACATAAAAAGAACAAAAGGAAGACCACCATTTGGTGCGGTAAAAATTTCGCCTCACCTTTAACCCCCACCATGCGATCCCACACCCCCTTCCCACGCGGTCTCCTTACACATGCAATCTATATTTGGCAACACCCAATTAGCGTTTGCATGGAAAGCATGCCAATAATATAAGGCAACCACCCAATCTCCTCACGCATGCGATTTATATTAGGCAACCACCCAACCTTGTGATCCCGCGTCCCCTTCCCTGCATGTGGTTTCGTTCCCTACGCGATCTCGGGTCCTTGCGACGACGACGCCCACACCTCCCCTGCCCGGTCAAACGCTATGGAGACCTCGCCTCGACGCGACAACACCCTACACTTCATCTACCACTCCCGCCCTGTAACTCGCCGCATTGCCGCCGCCGCGCGCCACGCCGACGCTGCCGATATCGCTCGCGCGCCCACGGAGCTTCTTGCGACGGCCCCCGCATCGAGACCTAGCCGAGTCAACGGTCATTATCGCCTGCCCGCGTATGACCACCACAGCGACACCAGGGAGGTCGTTGTGATCACCTCGCGACATCGTCCCTGTTGTTTGCGGTCGTTGACCTCCGTCTTTCCTCCAATCCATTCCTTCTGTTGCACGGTAAGCGCCGCCGCCTCCCCGGAGTCTCCCTGATCTCTCAATGGAAGCCAAACAATGTCTGTTTAGGACTTTCCTAAGCCACGGCGGACTCTTCCACATACAGCCTCACCGCCAGCTACTCTAGCAAGCCTCCGGCGCCGAGCCCAGCAAGATGTAGTGGCCGCCTCACATACCTCACCCTCCTGGCACGCACAGGCATACCACGCGCGCACAGAGCATGCAGTGCCATGACTGAATGAAGCAAGCGCCACCTAACGGATGAGATGCACGTTCTTCCCTTGTTAGCTTGGTGACGTCATATGACATCATGTACATGCAATATGACGTTTTCCTCAGTAGAATAATAAATCTGAAAATACAATAGAAATACACATATACATGAAATGAATTTCTCAAATTTCCTATCAGTTCGTTACAACTTCCCTTCAAATTATTTGCACTGCGGTATAGTTTTCACATTAAGACACACTCTTATTGAATATATTTTAAGATTTATTACAAAAGTTCAGTTTTTTGTGACCTTTGTAGTTCGCATCGGTTTATTTGTCGATAAGAGTGATAGAATAATGGTAAGGTTGATCGAATGTTAACAAATGCTTTCCGTTCTAAATGATCTGTTGAAAACATGTTCAATCCCGTATAGTAGTTCATAATATCACTTTAATATTATTGTTTAATTTTATAGTATTATTACCTTATCATACAATCTATGTTTTTATATAAAATTTTATTATCCCGTAACAACGCACGGGCGTTTAACTAGTATATGCTGATTCGTCAAACGTGCGTACTCGTCGAACGCTCAAACTCGAACTTGCGGACTCGCCAAATGGCAGGATCAAATCAAACAAGACAGAAAAGTTATAGGGCCCAATTTGTGGATTGAGAGCAGGGAATAATAATTTGTCGAACGATCTTGATGGACCAGTGTGGGAACTGGGAATCGGGTATACATACAAGTGCATGATAAAGCACAACGATCTCGACTGTGAATCGTAGCCACCTAAATAACTGCTTTGCACCAGCATCTTGAAAATTTGGCATGAGATCAATACATTCACAACCCAAGTCAGTAAGGTCTAGCTTGTGCTCGTGCCACAGTATAGAGGATTGAGCTTCACAACATGTATCACTGGATCGTCGCATATGTTTCTTGTTTCATTTTCATCAGGTTGCTCTCGATGTCTCTTAATACAGGTCTGTATCTGCACGAGATGGCAATGGTTTAATTTCACCTAGCAGAAACAAAGTGGCTTAGGGCAGATAAGCAGCGGTAGCAGTATATATAGATATATATACTTACAAGCGTGCAAGGTTATTCTGTGCTTGGACAGCTTTCCTAAGCTCAGCTGAAAGTTTCATTATCTCTGCTGACAACCCCTCAGATCTGCTCTGTTCTTTTATAAGCTGATCCTATATGAAGAAAGTATGTAAATTACAAATTACAATAAACTAATGGCATGATTTTAGTTACAATAATCTAAACAAACAAAAAAAGCTCCAGTGATTAACCTTTAGAAAATATTCTCAGTGACCATTTCTGGTGGGTTTGACATACTGGTTTCAATTTGCCCATCTGATTGGGTAGCGGTACTGCTTACTTTCAACAGGCTAGCTTGTTCAAGCCTTAGTTTCTCCAAGTGAGAACGGAGCTCTTCATTTTGCTTCAGACAATCTCCAACCTGAAATTTTCTGTCAAGTCAAGACTCAAGAGGCTGATTTCTTATACAAAGGATTGCGTAACATAGATGCACGAAGTGACCAAGAAGGCCAACGGCACACCTGTTTTTCCCATTGTACTGTAATAGCCAGGGCTTCTTGATAAGAAGTAGATAAGGCTGAGTTCTCCTCAAACAGTTTCTCTATTTCTGACGACTGAGAATCAATCTGTCTAACACGGTAAGAAATAATCAACATTTAAGACTCGTATAATTCAAAAAAAAAAAGTAAAGCAGCATTAGGCACCTCCATTAGCAGTTTTTGACGACTCCCCTCTAGCCTCTCAATCATCAAAGCCATGTCATGCAACTGGTTTTCAAGTTTTTCCCTATCTTGCTGTCATAATGAAAACTGGGTCAGTAGCTAGGTACAGTTTGCGTGAATAACTTCGTGAAGCTAGAAAAACACCATGAACAGACAACACTACAGATGCAAGTAACCATTTCAATCACCCTCTTAAATACTCTCTTAGGTTTTGACAAATCCATCAGGGAAGGTTGCCAGTTGAAATGGTAAATTATATAGGCTGTCTATACCAGAACAAGGGGTTATGCAGCAAAAAAAAAAAAAAAAAAAAAAAAAAAAAAAAAAAAAAATCAACAAATTAACAATCTTAAAGTATGTTAGATACATTACCATTGAAAATGCCTTGCGTGCAGCAAACTCTGAAGCGTCCTCTGCACAGAAAGAAAAGATTTAATTCAAGGCACCAATCCATACAAGTATTTTTTTCTTTTCTCAACCATGCAAGAAAATTGCATATATCATTTGATTAAGAAAGAAGAGTGGGAAAGGGATTAGAGAAACCCCCAAAAAGATACACCCAAGATAACCATAAGCCAAGAGCAATAGCCTAATGGAATGCCCTGGCAAGTAACTCCTGGAGGACTTTTGCTCCAGCAGCACACCGAAGGATGCATTCATTTGTGAATTTGCAGCACCACTGAGATACTGGATTTGCACCATTGAAGACAAAGTCGATGCAGTTCTCAGCAGATATTATATCTAGAGTGTTGTCAGCAAGCATGCTTAATTTTGATGTCACAAGAGAACTACCCATGTGGCAGTAATGCTACTACATGGCAGTGAAGTAAACAAAGACACTGCAGAATGATAAATATGGAAGAGAACACATGCTAGTAAGTAGAATGAAGTTACATGTTTACTAGCATGAAGTGTTGTTTTTCGGTTCGTCTTCACATTATAAAAAGATAGAATGACATAAGTATGTATCCTCAATACCTGTAGCTTTCTTTGTCAACATAGTAATTTGGTCTTCCAACTGTTGCTTTTCAGCCTCCAGAGAAGCAATACGGGTTTGCTCTTTTGGCTAATTTTTCTTGCTCTTGTTGCCTCAGCTGGGACTCTTCAGCTAATTTTTGTTGGTCCTGTTGCCTTAGCAGTGACTCTTGCTGTGTTGTTAGTTTAGATGTAATGATTAGATAAAGCGTGAAACAAGATAAAACAGGCAGATTTTTTGAATAATCCTTACCTTTAGCTGTGCCTGTAAATCTTGTATCTCCTTTTCAATGGCAACAGATTCCTCACTTGATGTTCCCATTGTATATCCACTGTAAGAGTGGCCCATTACTTGCTGCTGCAGGGTATTTAGCTGTGCCCCTCAAGGAGGCTGAGTCTTCTTCTGCCTGTACATTTCAAGATTAGCAAAGTGATCATACCACTAATAAGAAACAACTTTCAATAAATACCCTATACTGTTCTTCTTCTGCTTCCTTCAGCCGTTTCTTCATGCTCCTGAGTTGAGCTAGAGCATCCTCCTACCCAGCATACCAGGCTAAAAATATAATGAGAAGGCATGCATAATTAGACCATCGGACACATGATAGTACAATTGCAACAAAAAAGCAAGTGTTTAATACCTTAGCAACTACAGCAGCATCTTTCTCCAAAGAAACATCATTCAAAGTTTTTTTTCAAAGAGGGCACTACGTTTCGCTCCTGCAGAAAACGCATCAAGCCAAAGTAAATAAATAAAAAAGACAACAAACATCCAGAGCTCAGCACCAATAAAAATATACCCTATGAGACTCACGAGATCATTCAAACGGTTTACAAGGGCATCCTTCTCAACTTCCTTCTCAGCAATCTAGCAGAGACAATCAACGTCAGAACCTCCAAGTAACTACACAATGAAACCAGATTGCATACAAAGTACCTTGGACAAGAGCATTTTGTTTTCCCTCTCCAATTCCGCGTTCCCATTTTTTCAAGTTCTTGAACTCGAGCAAGAAGCTAAGCATTCATACAAAAATGATTGGTTACTCTCTAGAAAAACTCCAGGGGCTCATATTTGCAACCAGAATGCAATTTATCAATGGTAGTGCTCGTGAAGCCGTGAACGGTTAGTATTACTGACCTCAGCTCCGGCTCTTTGGCTCCCTAAAGATCATCAGCATTGGTAGAGACACACAGGAAAGGAAAATAGAGCACAAAGTGAGCATCGAAGCAAAGCGAATTAAGAGAACATGGCAATGAATAGTCATCAAGTGAGGGGTGAAGAGAAGGATGGATGACCCAACCGTGAGAGTCGACGTGAGACGCCGCGATCGGGAGGGCGTGCTGCATCCTCTCGGCGGCTCTCTTCTGCCGGATCTCCTCCAGCTGCCACAAACACGCGCACAAGATGGCATAATTGGGACCTCGGGTCTCAGATCTCAGAAGCTGGCACTAGCGGGCGCACGGATCTGCGCGCCATCTCATCATTTGACAAAAGGGTCGAAATAAGGAGAAACGGGAAGGGGGCGTACGGTGCGGCGGCCCCGCGAGGCGTGGGCTTCCATTGCCGTGTCGGCTCAACGACCGATGGATCGATCTATTTGGGAGCTCCGGTTCCAGGCGGCCGGAACTGCCTGGTTCCCTCCGTTCTCCGATGCCGTCGGGGAGGCGAGATGGGCGAACGGGCGAGGAACCTGCCTGGTTCCCCCACCTCTCCGATGCCGCCCGGGTTCCCTTCCGTAGTCGTAAGTACTGATTGGTTTGACTTTTTCAACCCCAAATTTAACCACCGGTCTTATTTAAAAAAATTATGTAAATATAGTCAAATTTAAACCATTCTTAAAGACTTTTGGTTAATAAAGCATGCCACAACAACATCGGTGATATTTTGCACAAATTTTTTGAATAAAACGAGTCAAACTTGAGATTGAAAAAGTCAAACGAATTACAATTTGAAACAGATTTAGTATATTTTTTTTTTTTGCTCGGGAATAGGATGCTTATAGTTTTTTTAATTGAGATTAGGATGCTTATAGTTAGTATATTAATAAAAACAAAAAAAGGTTTAAAATTAAAGCAGTTTATTTTGATTCTATCCCAAGATTAAAAGGTTTTAAATTATTTTTTTTTCAAATAGTGCTTTCTTTTGATCGTAGGTTAAAGATTGAGAGATTTCAAATTAGGCACCCAATTTGCCTTCCTCTTGGACGCTAACAAAGTCATTTCAGAAAATGTCAATGTCTGGCTGTCTGTGATGTTCGGCAAAGAACAGTTTTGAAAGGCGAGCTCGAGAAGAGCTTATGCATTTACATCAAGGATAGCCGGCTGTCTGGCCGGCTGATCTTTGTGAGAAAGATCGCCGTTGGTGGGTCTTTGGGCTGATCTTTGTGAGAAAAATATCGACCGACCTACGGCCGAAAGCTGCCGAACAACAGGGCGTCATCGGAGACGTCCAGCATAATTACTGCATAATTTTTTAAATCGAGCACACTTACTAATACGGAGTAATAAAGAATCTACAAAGTAGCAGCCGAGCTGTTTACATTCCACAAGTGACCATGATCGATCATTTGGTTTTCAAGCTTCTGCCTGAATTAACACAGAATGAACCTAAGTTACCTAACACGTACACTCCGCCTAATTCCACATTACAATAGCAGCCTGGTCGAGTTACAGTAGATTTTCGCTGCTATGCCTAGTTCCACATTTCTGACATTTTACATGCTCTAGTTTGGCCCAACAAATATATTTACAAAAATGAAAGAATATTGTACAAGTCCACTGTCCCTCAAGCTGAACAAGGTTTGAGGGCAGAGAGCCTGGTGTTGATAGCTTCAATATATGTGCGTAATCGATGCCGATCGGATCTTGTCAGAGTCAAAGGGGGGTTGAGGGCAAGTGATGGTGCCTCGATCAAGAGAAACTGCAGCATGGATACCGCCCTCATATACCCAGTCATGGCCTCTGCTGCTTTCCCAAATATCTCATCAACCTGTAAATTCGAACAAGAAACAAAACAAAACAACGGGTGGTCAAGAGTTAAACATGTCAGACTAGTTCTGGAATGGAATACACTGTGCTTTACTTACACCGCCTCGCCTTCCTAGACGTAAAGCCGACTGAAATATTATTTCAATTGCATCTGGCATCTCTGTGCCATCTGTGTGCATAAGAACACTATCAGCATCCAAAAGGGTTTACCAAGAGATGGACAGATGGTAATGATGCACAATTGGTGGTGTATTTAACATACCAGCTATCTGTCCCAGTCCCACGGCGCTGGCTAGTTCTTCGGCATATTCAACTTCCGAGAGAAACTGTTTCTCTATCTGCATGCAGGCATCATCAGCTAGCTTTGAGTTCGCAAGCAAATGAGAAGCATCAGCACTAAGGCCCTTCATAGGCATATCCTGTGAGGGACTCTCCCTTGCGGGTGAAGCGTCTAAGGTACTGCACAAATGAATTGCTTGCTTCCAGGTTGCAAGAACAATTAGCTGAATAGAGAACGCCTCCAAGTGTCTGCCACCTTTGATCTTCAATCAGGTGGTTGATCAGCAAAACAAAAGCAAGTCAGTGGCAGCTTGTTGCTATTGACAAACACTTTTAATGAAATTCAAGCTTAAAGACAGTTCAACATAACTCAAAGCATTGTTTGATAGTCCCTCCATTCCAAATTGTAAGTCTCTGGCTTTTCTAGGTAGTAGGTACATAGGTTTTGCAATGAACATAGACATAAATTGTGTCTAGATAAATAGTAAAGCGAGAAAAGGTAGAACGACTTGCAATTTGGAATGGAGGAGTATAACACAAAGTTTGGGATAGATGAAAAGTGCACATTAAGTCATGCTATGCATGAAAGTATTTCAATGAATTATAACCATCTCTAAAGGTTGAGTCAAAGTAAAATAAAACATAGGGAAAGCAAAGAAACTGGGCACCATCAAACAGATAAAATTTACCTCGTCTCTGACCAAACCTGCTATGGTTGATGCATATTGCTCCAACAATTTAATCCTCGTCAGATAATCAGATGGGGGCTGATCCATGGCATCACTTATATCGGCAGATCCCTGTGAAGTGCCAGATGCAGGAGAACAGTGGCTGTCAAAGCTACCAGTCCCAGCAGATTGTTGTCTATTAATAGGCAAACCATTTATCGGCATTGGTGCACTCAAGAAAGTTAACCGTGGTGAAACGGACGAATTATCATATTTTGCTGGTAAGTTAAGCTGCTTAGAGGCATTTGTTGAAGACGATGATCCCTCCGGGTGTGGTCCAGACACAAAGACGTATTCCTGATCTACAAACTCTAATGAATCAATGATAGGGGAATCTACATTTACAAAGTAAAGAAATAATAATTTCAGTAAGAATTGTTCTTAATAAAAATAAGGAAGTGCAAGATAGTCACTAATGACTTCCATACCTTCTGGATAAACACCTCTCTGAGCTTGTACTTCATGAATCTTGCTTTCCTTGGTCATTTTTTACCAGTATGGCCATGGGGTTGGCTACTAGGTCCATGATTATTGCCCAAGACATACCTGGAGAACAGACTGGTATGTTTCGATGGACTCTGGCCTGAAGTTTTATCCAATCTTTTACCTGTGGGAAACCCATGAGATTTCATCGGACTCTTACTGTCAGGAACTGGACCCTCATCCTGTCCAATTGACTCATCATCTAAAGGAAAAGGCATACAATCTTCTTGTGAACTTTGGCTTGAAGGCCTTGTTGGACTGCTATTACTTATTGGAAAGCCATCTCTTATGTCAGATGGTGTCCGGCTGTAAATGCAATACAGAATATTTCAAACATCCCAAGATGCAGTAGGAGAGAATATAGTGGAGCTGGAGACAAAAAAAACCTCAAGGTTCTCTCTGGAGCATGTTCAGAAAGAAATGGGTGGTGCACAAATTCTTCAACTGTAAGCCGCTCCACTGGATCAATTACACAGGTTAGCACAGCATCGTTAATGTTAGCCAATAACTATATGATAATAACAGCAATGGTTACATTACATTTCAGCCTATCTCTCTTTTTTAATACTAGATATGAACCTATGCTACAGCTGTACATTATTAGCTCAGGCACTAGTGCTACACTCAAATGAAAAATAAAAACCACCCACTTCAATGTTCTTATTTCCTAAACATACTTTTGAAGAAAAAAAATATGCCTTGAAAAAAGTGGTATTCTGAAAACACTTTTTATCTAAAACTAGCTAAATCTATGCTGCAAAATTTCTTAATGTTAATGAATAGTCTGAGTTGAACATCAAATCTGAAAAATACGTACTAACAGAATAATAGTAAAAATAAAAGGACAAATGATAGGGTAATTTTTTAAAACAAAATGACAGGGTAATTAAAAATGCTCCTGCATGGTACCATTTATTTTCCAAAAACAAATGTAATACAAATACAATAATAGAACAACACTTGTAAAATTTCTCCATTCAAGTCGCAACATAAGAATAATAACACGGGCAAACTTCTTTGAGCCATCAAAGACAATATCATAAAGCTCTATATGCAGAGTGAGGAATTGAGGATATCATAGGAACTCGACGTAACTACAAATTAGTGATTTCACCTGAATTGAGCTGCAGCAACTTTCTGCACAAGTCGATGCAGCATTGGCTCAACTCACAATCAGCTGGGAATCGTATTTCGCGTGTCCTGAGTATATTTTTAAGCAACTGGGGAACAAATAAATACATTTTTTCCATTACCACTTGTAATCAAATCTAGATCAGACGTACTGAAGTTATCTGAAAAACAGGAGAAAAACCTGGATCTGATTATCCCCATTAAAAGGTGGTATTCCAGTAACAAGTTGATATAAAATGACACCAACACTCCACAGATCTGCCTGTTCTGCCAGAAATGGCCATTAAACACTGGGTCAAGCACCAGTAGTAAAATATGCTAAATCTAATATGGAACAGAAAAAAAAAAAAAGCTCAGACCTTTGCATCATACTTCTGAGCTTGCATGACTTCTGGTGCCATGTAAAGTGGTGAACCACAAAGTGTTTCGGCTAGGGCAAAAGGTTGCAAAAATCTGCTCATGGAAAAGGGGAAAGCAAACTATCATGTGTCTGATACTCATACTATCAAGCTGTTGAACAGCTCATTCAGGATCCCACCCTTAAAGTGAACCTGGTCCAACAAAAATCGTATTACATGAACTACGGAGAGAAAGCTGAATGTCACTATGAACTTCAGATGCAAAGAACCGAAGTCAACCCTAAGCCTTATCTATTGTTATTCACAGTAAGTTACCTTTAAATAAAGTCTTGTATTCTTGTACATGGTTTCTCCCCATATTCTTATTATTTTTACAAACTTTATGTAAATCTGAATGCAGGAACATGCGCGGGTTGAATAGCGGAACCATTAAGTAGGCCTGAATATCGCAAGCTATTAGGAGTCGAGATAGTTCTTTTAATTAAATTATTAGTGCACAAAGTTTTTCATGAAGATAAAAAAATTTTGTAACTTATGAAATGGTGCCCTGATTTCGTTTGCCAAAAGAAAAAAAAATCAAAGAATGTGAACTACTAAAAGTGATGTTCTATGATAATGAATGGGTAAGTGTATAAATATGTTGCAGAAGTGTTCTCCCTTTGTTTAGTTATGCTTAGAAATGCCAGACTTCAGAAAGATCGCTACTTGCAATAGCCCCTAAAAGATATTAAATGAAATATAGTGTTGCATTAATGTTCATTGCATACAGTCCAGAATCATTCATTTAGGATCCTGAAAACCGTTATCATGTAATTTAGGAATTTTGTTATCATTCTTTCAACCAGTTTCAAATCAAGGCATGTGGCAGATGTTATTTTGAAATGTTGCAGAATTTTTCTGTCTGAAATGTGAAATGCATTATGCGATGTTGCAATAGCTATTTGGAGCCTTGTTAAGGGATTTTTGCATGCACTAGTGTAACTTCTATGGTTCTACCGCATTCAGACCAGATGATATACATGATATATACTCATTGGGAGTGTCTAGTCCAATACTTGACACTCTGAAGTCAAAGAAATAGACTTGAAAGTATTCCATGCAGGAGGTACACTGGGGAACACCAGCTAGGAAAGGAGAAGATCAGTTTGTCCACTGTACAGGGTGTTTTCATGTCCTTGAAATTTGATCATTTGAGACTTTCAGACATTAACTAATCATTACCAGAAACAAACAATAGAAAACACATTGATCTCAGTTGATTCCACCATCGAAAAAGGGGTAGAGGAAAAGACGGAAGACCATTTGTTCAATCTTTCAGTAGCAGTACAGGTATATTAATTGCATCCAAACCCGTATAAATAAAATCACAAAAACGGGCATGCAACTCAGTTGTATCCAAACTCAGAAATTTAGGACATTCGTAGAAATATGTGCTAATATTTCATCTAAAAAAATGAAAGAAATGGAACTCACTTTGCAAATCCAAAGTCGGCAATCTTCAACAGAGAATTTTCATTGTTTTCAACAAGAAGAATGTTCTGTTTGCAAAACCAGAAAATTCAGAATCCAATAAATTAGATAAATTTAACCACCGTATATTTCTTGAACTCTTGACCATGGAATATTCAGCTATTGTGGAAACAAAAACTAGAAAGCAAATAAGCACACCTGAGGTTTTAGGTCTCGGTGAACCACATTGTTATCGCGAAGCATTTGCAGACCAGATGCTGTCAGAAAAATGAGACATTATGAGAAAAGCTAAGGAGAGAGAGAGAGGGTGGAGGGGGCTGACGATTGACAGATCACTTGCCTAACTGACGGATGAAATGCTTAGCAACCTTTTCTGAAACTCTTTTATGGCGTTGAAGGTATGCATGCAAGTCACCACCTCGACAATACTCCAATATGAGATATATCCTCCCATGATCCTAATCATACACAACAGTTATTTATGGTAATTACTAATTAGAAACATAGTGTTCTTCAGTCACTGTGCATTGGGAACTTTATTTACTGAACAAGAAAAAGATATAACAACATTAATACCAGAGAAAAAAATGAGCCTATGAGTTTGCTATTAAATCCACTCACAACAACGAGATTCAGCATTGAAAGTACTTTTATTTCCTATGCTCCACAAAATCCTAGCTTCCAGAAAACATCTAACAAATTAACCAAGCTAAAATCCACATTGGATTTCACGAAACGTTAGCCCATCAGGATTGAACCTCCTATTTCAAGCGAGGCAGCAACTGGTGAGCGAACATTCAGCATCCAGTGAGCGATCATTCCTTCGCAAAACTAACTAGTTACATCCAAAGGGACACCAAGTCAGACAGGGTATCCTTTGCTTAGA
Organism: Hyparrhenia diplandra; assembly: GCA_015847255.1. NCBI lineage: Eukaryota > Viridiplantae > Streptophyta > Magnoliopsida > Poales > Poaceae > Hyparrhenia > Hyparrhenia diplandra. The sequence continues at coordinate 86,206 of JADLZK010011857.1, read as the reverse complement.
GTTCTTGCGTACCTAAAATGCTCACAGTAAGCTATAGAATTCACCGGAGCAACTGCAACTTCAACACCCTCAATTTCAAACATCCTAGGCGTACAATCAGACCCTACCAGCACAAGACCTTGCAGATCCACACCGATAGCACGGGAGATCACGAACCACATCAAATGGGGCGGACGGGCGGGGTACCTTGATGGAGTCGTGGAGTGCGATGACGTTATCGTGTCGGATGCGACGGAGGATGTCGACCTCGGAGAGGAGGCTTTCGCGGAGCTTGCTGCTGAGACGCTCCATGGAGATCTCCTTCACCGCCACCTCCGTGCCCCGCGCCCGGTGCCGCCCCAGCCACACCTGCGAGTACGCCCCCGACCCGATCGGCCGCAGCAGCTCGTACTCCCCACCCGCCGCACGGGCCCGCCGCGGCCGCTGGCGCCGTCCCCCATCGCTCCCGTGTCCAGTAACTTGCCTAGCGCGCCGTCGCAGCTTTCGGGGACGGCGCCGCCGCGCAGGAGAGGAGATGCCGCCGTGGGGAGAAGCAACCGCGTCGTTGCTGCGCGGAACAGAAAAGAGAAGAGAGAAGGAAGCCGGGGTCAGGTCGTGTTCACCCCGCGGCGGGCGGGGCCGGCCCTATGGTTATCCCTATCCGCTCCTCTTATAAGATTCCGACGTCTTTCGTAAGATTCTCCCCCTTGGAACGTTTATTTTGGCCACAAAAGCAAAATATATAGTGTTGCATCACATTAATGTCGTTTTTTATGATGTGAACAGGGAAAACATGCTCTTCAGATATATTATATAATAAATAATACTCTTATATAATACTATATCTACGTTGTAACCTGTGTTTTCTAATGAGCATTATCGAATACGAATTTCTTCATGACAAAATCACCAAGGACGACATAGCCGTTTTTTCATCTGTTTGCCATATAAAAAGCTTTTAGAACAGCATACCGCTAAATTAATCAACATAGCTGCAAAATGCAAAAATGATTACTCCCTCCGGGATGGTATTTGATCGGCCTGATGCCTATCCCGTTTCCTGAGAGGGGCGGAAGGGCGACTCTGAGGGCGACGCCCGCCGCTGCATCTCCGGCGAGGGATGGCTGCTCCGGTGGGTCCGAGGCGGATCCTCGATGGTTGGGAGGGTACGGGGCGGTGGCTCCATCTCCCCGCTCCTATTACATCTGCGGAGGTCATCAAGGAGGCGTCTCCACGAGCGACGCCGAGGGCAATTTCGCGTGCGCCTCCGACGAGGGAGCTTGTTGGGGAGGAGTCGACAGCATCTCCGGTGAGGGCTGCATACTCGTCGCCATGGGAAACGCCGGCCGGCAACAAAGATGCGACCGCGAGGAACTCGGTATCATCGAGGAGGCGCGGAGAACGCGGTCTGCAGATGAGGCGAAGGTGAGAAGTTCAAACCCTAGCCATGATTACCCGGTTTACTGACAGAGGGACCTCCAATGGAGGGCCCATGGTGGATTTAATTTCGAGTCATAGAGATCATCGAGTCAATCCGGATGTGTTTCAGCAACGGGAAATTCCCGTTCCAACTCGAGAGCAAACGAAATCAGAATCTTATTGAATTCCTCAAGGAGGAACTCATCCACTCGGGATTGCAATTCTACTTTTCTAGTTGGAGAGATCGAATGTGATAAGTTCACCTTAGACAAATTCTCATTCGAATTTTGTTGGCCAACCCTGAATGAACAAAAACGAGGGAAGAACAAGGAAGTGGGCGGGCAAAGTTTGAAACAGGGAAAGTTGGTGGACTCGGTGCGAGGTGGACCGATGGTTCCGACCACCCCCCAAGGTGAGAGAGATCCCAGGAATCCTGGGACCAATTCCACCACAGGGGACACGTGGCAATGATACGAATATGGTGAGCAAAAGGTAGGAGGTGATCGAAATCACCCCACCCATCACCTACCGCCTCTCGATTCAGATTGGGAAAATCCCCCAATTTATCCCCCACCCCGTCCCTCTATCACGGGGCAATCAAGAAACTTGAGGAAGATTGTTGGTCACCCGTGGAGAGGAAAACCAACCAAATCATACGCATCCGCAACCAAAGCATCTCTTGCCCCAGTGGTAATGGTGATGCAGCAAGATGGTGGAGGGGTTGGGCGTGGTCGAGAAGAGAGGGGTTTCGGTCTTTGGGAGAGGTGGGCGTGGTGCCGGGTCGAACTCAAGCAAGACAAAATGTCCGGGAGCGTGTGACCAAGTCTTATGAAGTGAAGACCAACAAAGGCGGTGAAGACAAGATTCAAGATCGGAAGGATGGGGAACCGGTGCTAGCAAGGATATTGATGAAGCGAGAAGTAAGAATACCGGGATCCCTAACAAGCCAAAGAGAAGTGGGTAAGTGAAGGTGATTCATCCGAGCATGGTATGAAACCTCAGCAAACCAACAATTCTGGGGTAAATCAGACCAGAGCAAATCAGAATCGTATTCCTTGTGAAAACTGTGGCATGTTCAATCATCTGACTAGGGATTGTAGAAGGCGGTTTCGTGAATTTTGTGGTTGGAGCGAAGCCACACCACCTAAAACTAAAAGATGTGTTCCATGGAATGTGGGTCCTTGAACTCAGGCAAAGACAAAGTTGAAGACCAAAGTTTCTTCTTCATAGAAGAGAACATTGATTCAAATGCTGTCAAGGAGAAGGAGACAACTGCTATCATAACAATAGTTGAGGGGCATGCTGATAGTTGGCAAGTAGAAGATGAGTTTAATAACTCAATGGGTAATGATACATGGAAATGGAAGGCTAAGCAAATAGATGAAGGGAGATTCACTATGAGGTTTCCAAGTGCTAAGATGCTAAGTCAGTGGTGTCATTTCAAGTTCCTGCCTATGGAGTGTGCTGAGGCACTAATGAAAGTTGAGGCCTGGAATCCTAGCATTGGAGCCCTTGGCAAGCTGCAGCAAGCATGGTTTAGAGTCCACAGAATCCCAACTGATCAAAGGTCTATCAGAACTCTATGTAAGGTTGGTGGCTTGGTTGGCAAGGTCATGGAGATTGATTCCAACACAAGATTCAATCCAGAATATGTGAGACTCAACATTGCCTGTGTGGACATCACAAAAGTGCCAAGAGCTGCTAGAAGCTATCTGGGACTGTATCTTTATGAGTTCATCTTTGAAAGAGAAGTGATAATAGAAGAAGGTGAAAGAGCTTTGAGGAGTGGAATCAAAGTGGGAAATCCTAATGGAACTCCAAAGAGAATGATACAAGATGCTGGAGCTGGTCCAAGTCAATCATCTGCTAAGAAAGGAAATTCTGGTGGGAAATTCAACAGGATGGGTGCTGGTTATGAGCACAGCCAGAGTCAGAGTGAGGGAATTCACACAGTTCATGATAACCTGTTGGAGAAGATAGACACTGGGATATATATCCATCAAGAAGCTGCTGTGGAAATTGCAAAAACTGATGAGTTGAACAATCTTGGCGGTCTGACTTTCTAGAGGAGGATCGCTGGGAAAAAACAACAACTATGCCACTCAAGATTTGGAAGCCAATGATGGTACTCGACAGCCAAAACAGTTGATAAACAATCGACAAATCCAATGTAACCAAAGAAGCTTCGGCTTTTATGTGGATCCCGAAAAAGGCATTTTGACAGTTGGCAAGGATTAGTATCTGATCTCAACTGAAGATAACCAGAAATACAAGGAAAAGGAGTCTCACTTAATTACTGGACATGTACCTGATTCTCCTGAAGTCCTTGTACTGGATGATCCTATCAGTAATACCCAGGAAAGTGTTAATGAAGAACTTCTGTCTCAGAATGATATCTTCAAGATGAATCAGAGTGCTGCTGTAACAAATGACAAGAATTTGAATGATAACCGATCTTTGGAGAAGAGGAGTGAGAGGCTGGCTAAGGAGATTACTGTTACAACACAGAGAAATATGAGAAGATGGCCATAAAAACGCACGGAAGGTAACAAATCATCCCATCCAACCATTGCTGATTTATCCGATGCTTCTATTGATAATATTGTTAAAATGATGGGTGTTGATGTTAGTAATCAAAGCAAGAACCGTTTTGATCTGTTAAAAGAAATTGAATGTGCTAGATTTAACGTATTTGTTAAACAGAACAAAGGCTAAGTCTAGTGTAGAAATCACCGAGAATACCGAGGACTTAGCAAAATCGATGTTAATGATCATTTACAACTAGATTGGCTTCATGAGGAGACCTCTCGAGCCCGATGACTTTATTATGGTTCAAACCAAAAGACAGAGAAATGAGAGAAGAAAATCTCTCAAAAATCTCTCCCATTGCAAAAAAAGGCAAAAAAACACAGGAACTTCCTGTGGTGCCAAAAAAAAAAAGAGGTAGACCAAAAAACATGAATATACAAGGTTTAGTTTGGAACTGTAGGGGTATCAAAAAAGAGGTACCTCTACCTTTCTCAAAGACCTTATCTATCGAGTATCAATTTCATTTTGTGGGATTACAAGAAACAATGATTGAAGTATGTGAGGATTCCTTGATTAGACAATTTGATCCTAATCAAGACTACACGTGGTTTTGGAACCCACCGATGGTAGATCTGGGGGCATTTTAGTTGGTGCTAGAATTGAGTGGCTTCAAGTTTGCTCTATTAAACAAGGTGACTATATGATTCAACTTGATCTTTGGGATAAGGTAGCCAAATTTAAGTGGAACTTATTGATTGTTTATGGTGATGCTCAGGAAGAGGGGAAGATCCCCTTTCTCTCCGAACTAGCCAATTTTTGTGCTCAAATGCAGGCCCCTTATCTTGTTGGAGGTGATTTTAACATCATTAGATTTTGTCATGAAAAAAAGTAGTAATGGCAGGATGCATAGACACTCAAACACTTTCAATGCTCTTATTTCTCACTTTGGATTGAGGGAGCTTGAGATGTATGGAGGTCCTTTTACATGGTCAAACAATCAAGATCCCCTACTTTTGAAAAACTAGATAGAGTTCTAGTTTCAAATAGTTGGGAAGATATTTTTCCCAAAGCAATTATCAAGAAGTTACCCAGGGAGGTCTCTGACCATAATCCCCCGATTCTAACTTGTGGTGTACAAAAAAAATCAAATCATATCGAGTTTAGATTTGAGATTAGCTGGTTAAACAATCCCGATTTCTTTCTAAAAGTAAGGGAAATCTGGTCAAAGCCATGAAAGGCTAAGACTTCTATGGATAAAATCCAAAGATAAACTCAAGCTTATCAAACAATATTTTAAAGGCTGGGGTCTTAATACCTTAGGGGAGTTTAGGAAGAAAAGGGAGAGAATTCAAGAGAGAATTAGTATTTTGGAAGAGTTAGAAGAAACTGTGGGCTTACTTCCCCAGCAGATCACTGAAAAGGTAGACTTAATCGTTGAAAATATGAAATTGCTGCTGGACGAAGAAGCATACTGGTTTAGTAGAAGCCATAACAAATGGTTAGAGATGGGAGATCTAAACACTAGTTACTTTCATAAATGTGCCAATGGCGGAAAAGAAAGTCAACTATTGTTTCCTTAGAATCTAATGAAGGATTAATTGAGGGGCAAGAGCAGTTGATGGCTCATGCTACTGCATATTATAAAGAATTGTTTGGACCTGAGCCTGAACATAATATTAGGCTTGACCCTGACCTGTGGAATGATCATCTGAGGATCGAGTAAGGAGGACAATGACAATTTATGTCAGCCTTTTACTTGAATTAGAAATTAAAACTGCTCTGCTCCAAATGGAAAAAAAAAATAAGGCACCAGGACCTGACAAAATACCTATTGAATTTTTCCAACACTGTTGGGAAATCATTAGGTATGATGTTATGGACATGTTTAGAGAATTTCATAATGATATGGCCAATATTTCTAAATTGAATTATGGAATCATAACACTGTTACCAAAGGTACAGGATGCTTCCAGAATTCAACAATACAGACCAATATGTTTGCTTAATTGTCTGTACAAATTAATCACAAAAGTTCTCACATTGAGACTAGAACCATATGCAGAGAAGCTTATCCACTCTCAACAAACAGCCTTTATGAAAGGAAGAAATATCACTTCTGGTATTCTTTGTTTGCATGAGATTATACATGAAACTAAAAGAAGAAAACAAGTGGGCATTTTGTTCCAAATTGATTTTGAGAAGGCTTATGATAAAGTAAGTTGGAAGTTGCTTTTTGAGTGTCTAGCTTTAAGAGGTTTTAATGAAAAATGGTGCAACTGGATCAGACAGGTAGTAACAGGTGGAACTGTCAACATAAAAGTGAATGATTCCTGTGGCCCCTATATCAAAAGTTACAAAGGGGTTAGACAAGGGGATCCCTTGTCACCCTTATTGTTCAATTTTGCTGATCTATTCTATCCTATAGTTGAAAACTTCGGCTTCACCAAGCGTTGAAGCCTTACCACGCGCGAACCGCCGAAGCCTCGCCCGCGCGTCACGACGTGCGAACCGCTCGCGACTTCCGCTCGCTGATTTCAACCTCCGTCCACAGAACACAAAAGGAAACGCGGTTATGCCGTGAAGAAATTTGGGGAAACTTCTGTGCCGCTACTCGCCCCAGCGAGGCCGCGATTCAACGATCCGCCCGCGGAGGCCTCGCCCGCGATCCCGCGATTCAATCATCAGCCGCCAGAGATCATTTACTTCAATCGACGCCAGGGATCGCAGCTTCAATCGCGTCGACGAGGCGGACCACGTTCGCGCGTTGCCTCGGGCGGGCTCCTGTCGTGGCGGCGTGCAGGAGGCGCGCGTCGCCGTCAAGTGCCTCCATCGACGTCGGCGACCTCTACGAAGGTGAGGTGACGGGGTTCCTGGTGTTCGTGAACGTTCCCATGGCCTTGGATTTTGAGAAGCACACCCGCCTCTTCAAGGCGACCTGGACCTACAGAGAGGCCGCGACGGGCCATGAATGTAGCGCCGTCGCGCCCTCGCCGTGGTGAAGAGGCCTTCAGTGCTGACGACGCTGCCTGCCCCGTCGGTGGACGTGGAGCGTGGCGCGTCCGCCTTGAGGCGGTCGAGGACATCGAGGCCGCTCGGGTGGCGGCCGACGGCGGGCAGAACGCCGGTGCCGCACGGATCCTCGAGTCCAGCCCCAAGGCCGTGGAGCAGTCGGCGGCTGGGGACGATCCCACGTCCGGAGGCGATCAAGGAGCAGCTGCGCGATCTCAGGACCCGCGTCCGCGACGATGAAGAGTACCAGAAGACGGGGCGCCGTCCCGCCCGCCGCCACGAGGCCGCCGAGGACACGACGCAGGGCGTCCTGCCACGTTCGCCCACGGCCCACCCGATGCGGACCGCCCGTCGTGAGGCCACGCGATCGCCCGCCCGAAGCGGGGCCTCCTGCCGCGTCCGTCTGTGATCTTGCCCTCGACGTCGGGCTGAGATCGTGGACGTCGTGACGCCTTCGCCCCGTCCTGCGCTCGACCACGGCCGCCGTCGCGGAGCCCTTGGCCCCATCGTGCGATCGCGTATTTGTAGTCGTCGTCTTCGCGGCCACTGCCCTACACACGGAGAGCCCGGCATCCGCGGCTGGGTGACGCGTCTGCATGTCCATCGGCGGCCGGTCTGCGTCGTCGTACCCGCACGTGACGCGGCGAGGAGGAAGACCATCACGCGCGTGGCGCCCATGAACAGATCCTAGGTCTGGGAAGGTTTGTTGCCTTGCCTTTGTTTGGACGCCGAGCTACCCTTCATCTGGTGTCATGGATTTTTATCATAGACAGAGATAGAATCATATTGTTCAATCTGCCTGCAGTGAGCTTCTTGATAGATCAGCAGTATGGCAACATGAGTTTGTCCAACGACTACACTATCTAATGCATGTGTTTGTACGGCCTGCACAAGCTTCATCAGTTTTTTTTTGTGTGTTTTTAGATTATGGAATGGTTCATAGTTCAGAAAATTTCAGAACAAAATAAGAGAGTTAAAGTAGTCATTTTCAACGACCATGGAGACGTGATGCAGAGAGAAATCATCCGAAGAAACCAACGGGTTACTTAACCGAAGCTAAATTGACATCATATTGCTTGGCTAGCTTGGCTGCAAGTGCTGAGGTTCAGGGTACATAAATAAATGTATGCTCAGGGATGATTCTCTTATACCTTGATATGATGGCCATATTCTTTTTTTTTGTCCTGATGCACTACTGAGTTTCTTGATGAGGTTCAGGGAATAGGCACTCTAGGACTATCATGGCATTTGTCTTCCTTTCATAAGCTCATTTATGTTTTTGTTTTATGATTCACCGTAGCGTTAGCACGGGCAATATACTAGTTGGACTAGTTGATCATATTATTCCCAGAGGAGTCTGTATTATGCAGTACGCTGATGATACAATCCTGTGCCTTAGTCATGATCTTGAAAAGGCTAGAAATATGAAGCTACTTTTATATATGTTTGAACTCATTTCTGGCTTGAAGATTAACTTCAATAAGAGTGAAATCCTTATGATCAATGATGAGGAAGAGTGGGGATTGACCTATGCAGAAATTTTTAATTGTCAGCTGGGTCAGTTCCCAGTTAAGTATTTAGGTGTCCCTATAAGTCCTAGCAGACTACATGTTGCTGATTGGCAACCATTGGTTGATAAGAGCAACAAAAAATTGATATATGGCAAGGTGGCAATATGACCATGGCTGGAAGATCCACCCTGATCAGTGCCAGTCTCAATAACTCACCTACTTATCATATGTCAGTTTACCTCTTCCCTGCTACAATTATTCAGATTATGGATAAAAACAGGAGGTCTTTCTTTTGGCAGGGGGGGTACAAAAAAAAAAATATCACCTCATTAAATGGACCATTATATGTCAAGATAAAAGTAAAGGCGGAGTTGGGCTAAAAGACATCTATAAGATGAACATTAGCCTTTTGTGCAAACTATGGTGGAAATTAGAAAATGAGGAGGGTTTATGGCAGGATCTCATTGCTGCTAAATATTTGAGAAAAGACTCCATTCATAGTGTCTCCCACAAGCTTGATGACTCTCCCATGTGGGCAGATCTGTTAAAAATAAAGGATCTATACCTAAAAGGCTGGGAGACATATCAGCAATGGGGCTAAAACCAGGTTTTGGGAAGATCCCTGGGTTTTTGACAAACCTTTATGTGTGCTTGCCCCTACTCTGTATGTCCTCTGTGATCAGAAAGGCTGCTTTGTTAGAGAGGTCAAGGAGAATAAAATTCAAATAACTTTTAGGAGATGGCTTCCTAGTGAGCTTAGAATGATGTGGAATTATATTTGGGAAAAAGTGATTGATTTTCAGCTAGGAACACAGAGCTAGGAACACAGACTGACTCTGTCAGATGGAAGTGGGGGAAGAATGGTAGATTTTCTGTCAAGTCGACTTATCAAAAGATCACTGAAGGTGATAGTGGGCCTAATATTAAAAACATTTGGAAAGGGAAGATCCCTCCAAAAATAAAATACTTCATGTGGCTTTTATCTAATGGGGTAGTGTTAACCAAAGATAATTTGCTTAAGAGGAATTGGAAAGGAACTCCTACTTGCTTCTTTTGTGATAAGGATGAATCCATTGACCACTTGTTTTTCCAATGCTCTGTGGCTAAGGTTGTATGGGCATGTGTTGCTGGCTGTATTGGAGCTGATTCCATTCCTGCAAATCTTAGTCATTGTTGGATTTGGTTACTAAAATGGTTGCCAAACAATGTTGACTTTCATGTTACTGGTGTTTCAACAATTTGTTGGGCTATTTGGAGAGCAAGAAACAATGCATGTTTTAACAAGAAAATTATCAGAGATCCTCTGGTGATTATATGTCATGCTGGTGCGCTAATCAGGTTTTGGGCAGGTTTGTATCCTGTTGAGGACAAAGCTATACTGGAGGAGGGCGTCTCCAAGATGTTGAAGATGGCGACAAGGCACCTGGCGTCGAAGAAGACCAAGACGGCGGGAGACTTCAGCAAGGATGATCATCATGGAAGCTACAAGCCCTGAAGCTCGATTAGCCTCTTGTGATCTTAAATTTCCCAGGCTGCTCCCTCTTGCGCTGGTGGTTAAGCGCATTATGTATCAAGTCTGCGTGGTGTTCTCATGCCCTGGAGTGGGTCATGATTTTACTCCTCTGAACTTTCTTTTTTGCTTCCTTCTGAAAAACGGTCTGTTAAACTAAATGCTGTATTTCCGTTGATATCAATGGAAATGGGGAATCCCTAAGTTCAAAAAAAAAAAATATATTTATGGAGATGTGATATATGTATACTTTTATCAAAGTATTTTTTAAGACAAATCTACTCATAAAATTTTTAAATTTACAAACTCAACAACTTAAAAGTTATTGATGATTTATATTCCCGATGTTTGACTCAAACCTTGTCCAAAACGACTTCTAATACCATCCCTGAGGGAGTACTATATAAATAAATAAAAGCTTTTTGAACAGCATACTGCACAAAAATTAATCACCCCAGCTCCAAAATTATGCTAGAAAGTATTTAAGTATTTCTTTTTCCTGGCTTGTCATGTGTAATTGCAATTTTTGCTGTAGCTCCTTTGAACTAGATGATGTACACTACTAGACAGGAAGATCTGATGTGATTGTCGAATGGGGTCAACTGTAAAAGGGAATGCCGAGCAATCTTGTATATAAGCCACATGCCCACAAAAAGCAAGGTTAAAGTTTCATCAACTGCATCTGCAATTGCATGCATGGCTGCGAAAAATGGGACATCTTATTATACAATACAATCCTCAACACTTGTGTCAATCCTGGGAAACATGAAGAAAAACAGTCTACATATATGAGATCGTAATGCTAGTGTGCATTTCAGACTGCTTAAGATTTACAATCCAGGAACTTCAGAACGCCTCTGATATGTGAAGGAAAAATGCAGTGCCGCCACACCAGAACACTACATAGAATGCCTGTTTGATCAATCTGAGAACCTTTCCGAGTGACAAATCCTTTCCCCGTTGAGTTAGACTGGTTAATTCTATGGTCCATGACAACATCACAAGAAAAGCTAATGTCATCCCTGCAAATTCCACCCAAGTTCCTTGCACTGCTGTTCATCCGGCTGCAGCGTGTTTGGTATTGCACCGAACACACAACGGGCAGTTTCAATCCCAGAGATCGTGTTATGGAAAAATGCTGATGCCTCTTCCATGTTCTTCTGCAGTTCATCTGGGGAGATGCGCATGAAATGCGGAGAAGCTGGTGGTTGTTGCATCACAGGCATAGTAGGTGCAATATCGGCAACCCTAACAAATCTTTCTGTTGCTGCCTCCCACGAAAGCTCATGCCTTAAATCATCTGACAGTGGGATAGGCTCTTCTCCCAAAGCTTTCATTGTTAGCCTCACAAACTCTTTCTCAGTACTGTACATGTGACAATTAGGAAATCTTTTGAAAAATTCATTTGAAGGATGGTTTGCACAGATCACAATCTTCCCCATTGCCAAAGCTTCAGCAGTTGTTGTGCATACCACATCAGATGTGCTTGGGTTTATGAAAACCTTGTAGCTGAGCAAACAATGGAATGGATAATACAGTTCAGTCGAGACTCAAAGAGTATAAACCGATGGCATAAAGTACTTATTATAAATTATACATGAACATGAAACAATCTAGGCAACTACTAAGACTGTATAAAAAGGTATTGTGCATCTGATCACGGCCTGGATTGTTATTAATACTCACTCGTGAAATATTGAATCTCCATGATCACGGCCTGGATAGACTCTAATATCTAAGCTCAGTCGCTCAGCTGATGCTTTCACTTCATCAGCATCTTCCCCACTGCCATACAACTCCATTTTAAGGCCAGACAATTCCATTTGGTGCTTATGAAGAAGATGAAGAAGCTCTGTGTAACCTTTACTCCAAACCATCTTTCCAATATAATATGCACCCTTGAAGAATGCTTGTTCTCTTTGGCATAGCTGCTGATGTTTCAATTTGCCAATTTCAATAAATTTGGGGTTAACTCCATGAACATTACAAATCACAGACCTAGGAACATCCTGAGTTGCTGCAGATAATCTTATAACCTTCAAAAGGAGGGTTATAAGAAAGTCAGAAAAAAACTGCACATACTAAATCAAAGGTAAATTATGCTTTAAATAAAGTGGAGCACATGATTATTATATGTAATTACCAATACAGATATAGATTGGCAATCGTTCCAAAATATGCATATATGTTATAACAGCACATGATGCATAATGGTTTGTGTTTTTACTGTTACGTGTAAGCAGGATGTCTACTGACCTACAAAAAAAAAAAAAAAAAAAAAAATTAAAAAGCAGGGGCAGCTACTGCCCTAAAAAAAGGGAAACAAAAAGGGCAGCTACTAACTTAAAAACTAACTGTTATTACCAAAAAAAGACGAATGATGGATGAGTTTTATATGATCCCTATGTAAAATGGTGACTCTATCAATGCATAACATGTTCGTTGATTTAATCAAATTATGTTGTTCAGTAGGTCGGTAGCTGACAACAAAGTAGAAGAATTAGCAAGATACGCAAAATTTGATGAATCCAAGGTTTGAAAAGTATATTCAGGTTAAGAACATGTTGGCTCTGACCATGAAGAGTACAAAGTGAACAAGGCTAGTAGGTTAACAACCACTAAGGGGTGTGTTTGTCTAAGATTAGCACCATTATACTTAGCACCCTGTCTACCATATTATACATGCTGATAGCATGTCATCTACTTGCCGTGTTTATAGTGACCTCTGGTATATTATCCTTCAGTTCAATCTCAGCAAGTTTCTTGGGGAGTTGCAAAGCAAACAGCAGATAGCCCTGGAAGTCATACGACAGTTGTCAACTGATCACAGTTCTCGTTTTTCAATCTTGAGGCTGTTGAATATGCTTAAAGAAGGTGTAAGGGTGTACGTGTCTCAATCTAGGATGAGTGCACCAGCGAAATGTTGTTTTGGTTTTAAAATTGTATATCCATGTTGCCTATATATTTTACCAATGGGCCACAGTGGACAACATTGCTATTGTCCATCCAATCTTAACAGAAGCACTTATATTAATCATCATGGAAGAGCCTGGAAACAAAACAAAAGAAACAACAATGAATAGAAAATGGAAGGGCTAACCTTATGACAGTAGATGTCTGTAACCCAAGAATTAATATGTTTTAAGATAAATGCGCTGATATATCCATTTTTCTCTCTTTTCACGTATTCCAAATAGTTTGTGTGAACAACACCTATAACTTTTTGGAATTTGCTTTTCCATCTCCGTCCATGATGGTACCAAGTAAGATGTTCTGGCTCTTCTAGCACTGCAATATCTGCTTTATCATCAGATATTGTCTGACTGATGTCTCCAACAGGTAGAATACTTCTTTTGTCGGTTGAAAACTGCATATGACATCATCAGAAGGTTAGTCTATCATATTATCTCAAGGTCAAGAACATCATCTGCACAGCTAAACTGATGCTCTTAAACATTAATGACTTATACATTAGTAATTTTAGCTCTCTCCTTTCTCCATATGCTAAAGCAAGTGCCACTAAATCCAAAGTCATAAGACATGTTTCATAGCATTCTACTATGTGCTCCAATACCAAAAAATTTGTAGCCATACAAGTATTTGATGTACTTTGCATGTAACTTACTAAAAAAAAGCGAACGGTCTCATACCATCTATTCCACTGGTATCGAGCACACTGTTCTATGTTTAAATTCCATCATTAACATAAATTCATAAGATGCTTGTGTAAAGGCATGAACGAGCTATCCCAGAATTCAGAGATCCCCCACCCACCCCTCCATCTATTTGTAAGCAGGTAAGACATGCATCTTTGGTATGAAAAGGCTGGGGGTCTGGTTCTTGTTTACAGCTGAGGAGTAAGACCATGGTAATCCATACCTGTACAACCATCATATTAACATGGCACTTAAAACTATATATTCAAGAATTGTGTGACTTTTTACCTTCCCAGGATAGAACTTTATGTCAAACTTCGCAACGGCCCAGTCCGCTCCTCAAGCCACCGCCGCACATAGTTTTCCTGCTCTGCAGGCAAACTGAACTTCATCTTGTTTGGATAAACGAGCTCCTGATCCCCCTTGGACAGCCAAGGCACCACCAGCGTGACCTCCCAGTCTCCAGCCTTGGCAAGGTATGCAGCCCGGAACAGTGGGTTTACCGCAGTCCCAGTCATCCACGGCAAGCTTCTCGCTGTGGTGAATATGGCAACATGCTGCTGCTTCCGCGCCATGGACATAGAACCACCCACAGCACGTCAGCACCCCAACTGCTGCTGCTGCTGCAATGTCCAAGAGACAGCGATACCAGTACTTTAATCATAGGAGTATTGCGTAAGAATAGCATAAATAACTGAAGGAAGGAAGAACATAATGCCGGCATCTCAAATTTGTCTACTCGTGACCCCGTCGCCCCCACCAAAAGGTCGAACCCCATCAAATTCAGAGAATCAATTGACTCGTTGCCGTTGCCGATACAAAGTTGGATGGGTAGTGGGGAGCATCTAATTCGACGCCCCACAAATGCAAGCGTGACTCACGAACGCGAGAGAGAGATCCGCCAAGGAGAAGCCTGACTGGGACAACGATCTGAGCTCTTGAGCCTCTAATCGTGTGTTTATTTGCGGTAATTGGCTCATGAACTGCTTAGGACTCATAAACTCTCAAACCGTCCAATTCCCCGACCCAAGCACCCTACTCGAACCATCCAGTTCCATACAAATCACCCTGAACCAAACCACATTCGTAGCCCCAAACCAAACACACCCCGAATTCGAGACGGTCACTGCTTGCGGACGGAGAAGAATCGGGAGGAACGAAGATGAACTTACTCACCTGTGCAGTTGGCGCCTTGGCGGGCGCGGCTGTGGTTGGGACGGGAGGTTGAGGACTGGAGGAGAAGGCAAGGAGGGGCGCTGACGACAGGGCAACCAGGTGCGGACGGCGTTGGGAAGCTGGTGCCCACGCGACACCGCTGGCTGTCCCCGTCGTCCAGCCACGGACGCACACGGGACCCACGGGAATCTGCGCCCGTGGCCCATATCCGTCGGCCCAGCAAGGCCACTCTGGATGATTTGGGCCGTCAGTTGAGCACTTTTCACGTACGGGCCGGGATGGAAAGGGCCGGCATGTTGGATCAGGTCAACGTAGGGAGTGTTGCGAGGTCCTTTTCATCCGTTCAATCAAGCAATGGCTAGGACTTTGCCTTTGTCGATGAGATGAGACGACCAATCCCTTTTGTTTTCCTCATCTCGCATCTCGATCACAGTTTAATGCTCCCTCCTCGTCGTTGGTTGGAATCTCGCTATATTTATCTCTCAACTTCACTTCGGAATCCTGCAACTAGATGAGATGCGTCGCTTGGCCTGATCAAAACCATTCTAAGGTCACAAGTGTCGTCGTTGGCTGGAGAACGCTTGTTTGATACGCAAATGGAGGTCACTGTACAGAGGTATTGCTTGTGAGGCAAGACCAGTGGCCAAGGAAGGCTTTGTCTAGTCATCTATATCCTGCTAAACATAAGGGTTTTTTTTTTTTGACAAGGTGCTAAACATAAGGTTGTTATTAACTAATTAACTAATATAATCACAATTACCTTCAGTGACGGACAGGAAAAAAAATTTAAATTTGTTTGGGCTAATAAAGCTTAAATCATGTTTATCCTCTCTTAATCTATATAATTATACATAAAACGCAGGGGGGCAGGGAAGGGGCTCCACTTATATGCAGTCCGTAGGGGCTCGAGCCCGGGCCGCCCCGGTGCTAGCTCCGTCCCTGATTACCTTCCCGCACAACCAACCCCTCCACGTCATCCTAAGTTCCTTCCTGCACAGCCAGCCCATACACGTCAGCACCGTTCTACAGTAAAACAGTTCTTCATTGCAATACGCCCACGTTTCGAGTTCCTATTGGTCCGCCCCTCCAAATACAACCAACAGACCGAGCCTAAAAAAAAAACCGTCTCTCTCTCGACGTTTCTCGCCTCCGCCTCGCCGTCCTCGGCAGCGCCGCCGCGGCTCCGCTCCACCTCGATGCGCCGCCGTGGCTCCGCTCGTCCACCCAGCGCCTCCGTTCCATCTCCTCCTCTTTCTCTCCGCCACAGTTTCAACCCTAACCCTACCTTTCGATCCCGCATCGGCTCATCCCAATCCATCGTTTCTCCTGGTGGCGGCGGCCCCTAGCGTCGTGGTGAGGTGGCATGGCTCCCAGGCGCAGCCGCGACCCGCGTGGCGGCGGGCACAGCCGCCGGCGAGCTCACCCTGCTCTCCGGTGTGGTGGTGCGGTGGCACGTTGACCAGACGCGGCCGTAGCCCGGCGCGCCGGTGGCCACTGCCACCGACGACCGCGACCGACTCTCCAGGGACTCGCCTCGGCGCCGGACGCCCTCACGCGCCGTACGACGGCGACGGCCCCTACCTCGCCGGCCTCGACGACCTAGGTTTGTTTCAGAAACTCTTTTTTTTAGACAAAGAGGTTTCCCCAGCTTTATTTGCATAAAGCGAAGTTTTATCGTTTACAGTACTGGCGTAAGCGCGCCCGCTCAAAACACCCAAGAGTTCTCAGGAACCAAGATTACATCCTCTAGCATAGTAAGCTCAGAGGTCACATGAATTACATCGCTCAAGTCCAGAGAAGGCAGCAACTCCTGTGTTGGTGAACCTGATGATGTCCATTCTATTGCTGGCGGTTGTAAAGCTCTTCTCTCCAAACTTGATATTGCCTGGTCCAACTTGTCCCAAATCACACCTTCGAATAGCGGTTTCCATCTTCTTAAGGTCTTTGTGATCCATAGCAGTAGATCCTTCATTCCCAGCCAAACTTTTCCCTGCAAACATATATGATTACGCATTTTCCAAATACACCACAGCGAAGCAGCAAAAAAATAGCATTTGTCAACAGATGCTTTTTATTATCTAACCATAAGGAGGCCACAGAAAGATATGACCAGTCACCTGACATATGCAAAGTATCAGTAAAGATAGACCACAAGGCCTTTGAGACACAGCAATCAAAAAAAAGATGATGGATACTTTCTGGTTCAGCACAGTAGACACATGTTTTATCCTCAACATGTCTTCTTTTAGCAAGATTATCTCTTGTAAGTAATCTGTTTTTTGACAGTAACCAAAGGAAAATTTGGACCCTGGGAGGTATTTTTAACTTCCAAACTGACTGAACATAAACAGGTTTAACACCATGGTCATTAATAACCGCATACAAAGACTGCACAGAGTATTTCCCAGTTGAGCTAAAGCTCCATACAATCTGATCAGCTTCATTATTCAGATTAAGTTCTTCTACTATGTTAAGCAAGTTATACCACATTTCCATTAAGGCAGGGGAAACTAATCTTGTGAATGAAAGCATAAGAGTTTCACCATCCCAAACTTGACTAATTGATTTACCATGCTGCTCACAAATGATGTATAAAGGCCAAAACTGTGTAGCTAAACATGTATTACCAAACCATTGATCCTCCCAGAATCTCACTTTTTACCATTGCCTACCTTCCAGATAATACCCATTCGAGCTGCTGTCATGGCCCAGGTGACACCTTGCCAAAAAGGTGATAACTGGTTGCCCAAATGGCTACATATATTAGGTTTATCAGTATTATATTTGTGATCTGAAATCTGAGCCCAAATGGCATTGTTGTTCAATTCATATCTAAAGATCCATGAACAAAGTAAAGAAATATTCAGATTCCTAAGGTCAGGGATGCCTAAACCACCCATCTCCTTCTTCTGTGCCACCAGCTGCCAATGAGCTAGGTGGTACCTATGCTTTTCCTCAGTGTTATTCCAAAGGAAACGCCCCATATGGGAATTGATCATATCAATGGCCCACCTTGGGAACTTGATAATAGATAGGAGGTAGATTGGAATACTTGCAAGGCATGCTCTAAGTAAGGTGAGACGAGCAGCATAAGACAGCAATCTCCCTTTCCACCCTGCTATTCTTTTAATGATTTTGTCTACAATAGGTTGCAGATCCTCCTTCCTAAGAGCTGAGTGGTGTAAAGGTACCCTAGGTATTTGAAAGGGAAGGTGCCTTTTTGCAGCAAAAAAATTTTGGAAAATTCATTTACTCTATCCTCATCCAAACCCATGGTCATCATATCACTCTTTTCATAATTGATCTTCATGCCAGTCATTTTTTCATAACACACTAGAATCCATTTGAGGTTATTTGCTTTTTCAAGGTTATCTTCTAGAAAGAGGAGAGTATCATCTGCATACTGCAGACTAATAATTCCTCCCTCTGTCACTTCTGGCATTAAGCCAGAAACCAAACCTCTTGTAGCTGCTTTACTTAGTAATCTAGTAAAGATGTCAGCTACCAAGTTGAACATCAGAGGTGATAAAGGGTCCCCCTGCCTAAGACCTTTCCCCTGGTTTGAAGTAAGTACTATTTTCATCATTTATCCTAACACAGATAGAGCCACCCTTAATCACTTTCCCTAACCAATCTCTCCATCTAGCTCCAAAACCCCTAGAGACAAGCATTTCATCAATGAAATTCCAGCTTACCTTGTCATACGCTTTTTTCATAATCTAACTTGAGGATAACCCCACTCTCTCTCTCTCTACCTAACCCATGAATAATTTCATGGGCTGCCACCACACTTTCTAAGATGTACCTGCCTTTTATGAAGGCTGATTGATTGGGACAGATAAGTCTGTCTATA
Source organism: Hyparrhenia diplandra (assembly GCA_015847255.1). Taxonomy (NCBI): domain Eukaryota; kingdom Viridiplantae; phylum Streptophyta; class Magnoliopsida; order Poales; family Poaceae; genus Hyparrhenia; species Hyparrhenia diplandra. The sequence continues at coordinate 67,564 of JADLZK010011857.1, read as the reverse complement.
ATCTTGAGTAGCCTATTATTTAGGGCTTTGGCAAAGATCTTGAAACTACAGTTGATGAGGCTAATAGGTCTGAACTTTTTAAGATTTTTTGCCTCAGCTTCCTTAGGGATTAGGGTTATCATGGCATAATTGAGCCTCTCCAAATTAATGTTGCCTAATTCAAACTCTCTAACCAAGTTCATAAGGTCAACCTTAATTATATCCCAACATTTCTGATAGAAGAGAAAGGAGAAGCCATCAGGGCCAGGGGCACCTTCGGCATAGGAATCAAATTAATGTTTCAGAAACTCTTTCAGGCATGAAATGGCTATACTGCACAAGATTTGACACCCCAATGGTATTCAGTTCGTCGGAGTTAACAAGACATACCTATGATGATTGTTCCTGAACTCCATGAAGAGATAAAATATAGTAACATGGCTTTTTTCCATACAAAACAAAGTCATGTAATCTTCAGACCAGCAAGTACTTTTCAGTATGCCACCATTTATTAGCATACAACAACCCTATCATAACAAGATATTTTGTTTCGCTTAATTCTAATTTGGTGTATTTGTCTCTTTAGTAACGCTATATACCTCCTGCTGCATCTGTGTCCAGTAAGGTTGATCTTAAAGCAGTTTAACTGATTTCAAAGGATTACTCTACGTCCTATGTTTCGTAGTATCTCGGTCATTGCACAGGGTTATATATTTGCCCTGCTCCTCAAGGTAATATGTTTATACAAACTCGTCACTGGCGGAGTTGATGCCGGCGCTCCACAGCCACTTCGCTGCTCGCGGGGAGTCTGTCCACGCCGTCCTGAGCGGCATGCTGAGAGGCAAGTTCCAGCACCGCCTCTCCCCAACCGCGACTGGCGAGCTGAGTCGCCTCGAGGAGATGCTTGAGGGGGTGTCCCTGACCGAGGAACACGACACCAGGACCAGTCCGTTCGAAGATGGGCAACACCGCTTCCTGGCCGGGCACGTCTACAAAACCTCCGTCGCCGCGACCACAACCACCCCGCGCAAGACAGCTTCGTCTGGGGCTCCTTTGCACCCCCACGGGTAAAGTTCTTTGCTTGGCTCCTAACGAAGAACAGGATCAACTGCAGATCGGTGCTGGCGGCGCAAAGAACATCATAGACGATGCTAGATGCCCCATTTGCGGCCTTGCCGACGAGACGGCGGACCACATTGTGTCTGGCTGCCCCTTTGTGATCAGTTTCTGGGCGTCGTTCAATTGGGACCCTACCGATGTGGCCAAGGTCCATGAGCTGTGGCTGTCCCCGCCTCCCCGTCCGTGCCGAAGGGCACCCTGCACCCCCTGCTGCTGCTTCTCTGCTGGGAGATTTGGAAACACCGGAATGAGGTCGTCTTCCCGGGCCATGCAACCTGACATCGGCCGGCTACGGGCCAGGTGTTTGGAGGAGATTAGGAACTGGAAATGCCGTATTCCCAGGAAGAAGATGAACATGGTTAGAGATTGGAGTAAGCTAGTGGCTATGTAATCTACACCCTATTCCCTCTCTTGATGTAATGTAGACTTTTGAGGCCTCGCCTCCACCCACCGATCCCTCATGGGCACGGCATCTGTAGAGCTAATACAAAGCAGGTGGGGATTTCCAGTCCACACCCCCCACCCCCCCGAAGTTTCGTAAAAAATATATATATAATTCTTCTTCTGAAATTACATGTATTTCTGGCATAGCAAGGCTTAGCAACTTTTCCTGCACTTCCTTTTGCCTTGCTTACATTGATAGAGTGATACATTTCTCAATTTTTAGCTTCACGGCCCAACAGAATAGTCCATAGAAACTTTGGATCCCTCAATAAGTCCACAGAAACTTTCAGATGGGTAGGAACGCGTCCACTTTATGATAAATCTGCGAGCGATGGAGAAGAAAGCAGTTGCTCATCAACTTATAATAACACGATATTATTTCCAATTTTGCATTCATGTGATCCCTATCTACACGCACTGAGTACCTGACAAACACTAGACAACTGGTTACAGTTGCAGACAAGAGACAGCCGAGCAAAGAATCAAACAACAAAAAGTATGAAGCACATAATCATGCAAGGGGCCTTTGTAGATTTCCTCCTGGATCACACACACATCGATCACATGACGATCTCGGGCTTGAGGATGCTGGACTTGATCTCCTTGTGCGGGAGCACGACGCCGCCGTTGCTGTAGATCTCGTCGCAGACGTGCACGTCCTCCCCGAGGATGGTCATGTTCTCCACGCGCGCCCACTTGCCGACGGTGGAGTGCCATCCGATGATGCTGCTGGAGACGCAGGCGTGCTGCTTCACGCGCGCGCCGCGCATGACGGTGCACCGGGACAGCCGCACGCCGGCCTCCACCACGCACCCGGGGCCGACCGCGACGTCGGGCCCGATGAGGCAGCCGTCCCCGACGACGGCGGTCTCGTGCACCAGCACGTTGCCCAGGACGTGCGCGCCCGAGGCGAGCCTGGCGGGCGCCTTCTTGCGCAGCGAGTCCAGGTACAGGCGCAGGCCCGTGATGTAGTCCCTCGGCTGGCCGATGTCCATCCAGAACCCCGGGAGCACCATGGCGAAGAGGCCCTCGTCCGCCGCGATGCGCGGGAACACCTCCTTCTCGATGGACGTCGGCTTCAGCTGGATGCGGTCCAGCACCGACGGGTTCAGCAGGTAGATGCCGGCGTTGATCTTGTTGCCCACGAACACCTTGGGCTTCTCCACGAACCGCTCCACCTTGCCGGTGCCCTCCTCCATGACCACCACGCCGTACTTGGACGGCTCGTCCACCTTGGTCACCATGATGGTCGCCTCGCCACCGTGGGCCCTGTGGAACTCGATGAGCTCCGCGAACGGGTACTCGCTGATCACGTCGCTGTTGAGCACGAAGAAGGGGTCGCCGGAGCCGTCCACCAGCTTGTCGCGGGCCAGGGCCAGCGGTCCTGCGGTCCCGAGCGGCTCCGTCTCCTGAGAGCAGGTGATCTTGATGCCAAGCTTGCTCTCGAAGTCCTTGAGAAAGTTGAGCATCACCTGCATTGTTTGATTGATTTTACCAAAAGCATCGTCGGTCAGATCTGAGCGTCCGACAAAGGTTCATGTGCCCTCCATGCTGATGGAGACAGAGACAGGGCTGTTATGTTACCTCAGGCTGGTAATTGATGGCCAGGACAACCTCTGTAACACCAACTTCCTTGAGAGCCTCGATCTGGGTAATCACATGATTCAGTAAATTCAGTCAAAGACTACAAGTCTAGAACAGCCAAATACAGTATCAGTTCAGAAACAGGCAGCCTGAAAGTGACTATCTCCGCTTGTTTTCTGGTGACTTGAAAAGTTCAAATCATATCAAAGCCATCCATGTGTTTCTTCTGTGATTATCTATCACCAGGAAACACTGGAGCAGCACGACAGGTAGACGCGACTATTTCTATGATGAATCAATCTATTCACATGGATCCACCCACCTTATTCATCAAAGCATACGATTTGGAGACCACAAATTACATCTACAGCTTGGAACAACCAATTCCTAGAAATGGACTGACTTCTCTCTGCACTGTATCTAATCTTACGACTTAATTAGAAAGCTGAAATTTGTCCGAGAGACAGAGCAATCACGCTAACCTGGTGCAGGATCATGGGCTTGTTGCCGAAATCCACCAGCGGCTTGGGCACGCTGAGCGTCAGCGGCCGCAGGCGGGTGCCGAAGCCTCCGACGAGGATGAGGGCCTTCATGGCTGCTGCAGTCAGTGCTCCTCCCAATCCCAACTCAGCTCCCTTCCCCCTGCGAAAAATGCAGCAAGCAGCAGGAAAAAAAACAGTGAGATCCTCCGATCCAGAAGCTGCGGCCACGGGGCGTACAGTTAGCACCAGGACAAGCCCTCTCCTTCTCCCTGTCCCCCCCTTGCCTACGCGGACGCCATGTGTGATGTGCCCCGGAAAGAAACCCACCCAGGTGGCAGTGGCATGGAGCCTGCAGGCATGGTTTGTGTATATATAGTAGAAAAGTTATTTGAATCCAACGCGGCAGCTCTGATTCCAAGGCCAGCACGCGGATAAGGACGACCTGACCTGACCATCTAGACCCCCGGGTAGGTGACGAGCAAGACGGCAAATGCAGCTTGCCGATCGGCAAATGCGCTCGCACCAGGGCCTGAATGCGTGATCCATCTATAGTTCTGTCCGTATTCGGGGCGCAATATATGCTGCTGAAATGAAAACGCAGTTTTGTCCCTATGATTGTAATTCTAAGGGCCTCCGCAACGGACTAGCGATTTACTAGCGATTTCACCCGCTCCCACCATGTGTCATCCGACGTGGAGGAGAGAAGTAGCAAAATTCCCGTCGCTAGCGAGTCCCTCGTCGCTAGACTCGCACGCATTCCCGAGAAAAAGTACGGTCCACTTCTTAATCGGACCCACTTGCATTCATGCGCAGTCCTGCGAGGTTTTTATATTTTTTTCATGCCAGCTCAGCTAGCGAAATAGCCGGCTCCACTGCGGACGCCCTAAGCGGCTGCCGCCTCCCCACCCTCCCACCGGAAAACCAACCAAACAATTATTATTATAAAAAAAAAAACAAACAATTATAGATATATCCGGCCACCGCAACAGCTGACTTTTTCTATTTTTGTCTCTGTGCATCTACTACTAATCAATCCCTATTCCCTACTAGTACCTTTTTTTTTTATGAGCGAAAGAAAGGATCACAGGCTGGATCCATGATGAGGAGAGGTGACGTGATGACATGGTCACCAGCAGTAGTATAGTATCAGAAAAGAAAAGGAAACAGGGCAAATGGGGAAGATGATAGGAAAGGAACAGAAGAAATGAACAGTGGTGGGGATTGCTCTCGCTCACATTGCAGATCTGTCCTGGATGATCGCCTCCCTACCGACACAATCACAGAATGACCACCGCGAACCATCACTAGATAGAGATTAAAGTTGTGACAAGCCATGACATGATGATCTGTCCCAAACCGACGGTCGCAGCAGGGAGGACAAAAACAGAAATCGTAACAGGCAGCAGCAGAGTCTAGCAGAGAATTCATGCGAGCGAGCGAGCGCACCTTCTCTGCAAAGCCGGGGTATATACGCACCTTGAATCCTTGACGCGCCGGCGGCCGTTCCGAGACGACGAGAGAGGGAGGCGGCGGCGGCGAGGACTCGGTGGCTGGAGCTGCCTGCAGCGAGGAAGAAGAAGAGAGGGACGACGGGACCGGGAGAAGGGAGGAGGAAAAAGCGTCGGCTGCGACTCAAAACGTGGCTGCCAACGACGCCGCGTCTTTATACCGGGTCTCGTACTTCTCCCTTGATGCAGTTGACGGTTTAAGCGGTTTAATCTACTTTCTTCGGCGCCAATTAATCATCCAACTTTCGTCTCTACCCTTTTTGTAATTTGGCAGCAACGATTTGCTGGCCCGAGCTCGTCCCACGCCACCTACCCGGAGACTAAACAACGGGCGCCCACCGCCTTACGCAGAGCATGACATGCGGGCCATTTGCGGCTACCTCCGGCTCTGTGCTCGACTCGGTTTCTTCGTTAGCAACGGTGGTGACCTCTCAAGTTAGGCGCGCGTTCCTACCTGCGGCTGCGACGACGAGGACGCCAAGACGACGGCGACGGCGACCTGGTGGTCTGGCATTACCGATTCCTCTCCCGCGTACGGTTTGGCAGTTGCCAACGTTGCCCGTGCGTTTGGTGGGCACGCGGGCTCGATGGCCAATGGGCCCGCGCTTCATATCATACGAGTTTAATTTCGTTTTAGACGGTCCTAAAATTGGGTACGAATACAGCAAAGTCACGAATTGGTCACTGATCGGCCAAGGGCCAGATCAGATCCTTGGTGCTAGCAAAGATTTTCTAAGTCAACCATGTCTTTTGCTACTTACTGCTCACGCTGACTCGGCTCGGCCCGTGCGGCATACTCCACTTCATCAACTTGTATTAACTGCATTGGAAGCAATCCCGCGCGTGAGAACCGAGTTTTTTTATACACATGCCTTGCAGTGCTGTGACTGCGAATAGTTAATACTGTTGTATGTCTTCATTATACGTACGTACAACGTGTCCGGAGCTTTGAGTGGGAAAACAGAATGATTAGCAAGATAATCACACAGCTTTGAATATTTGAATGGGAGACAAAAGAACTCAAAACATCATTCATAGGCCAACACTGACCTATAGGGAAGTTTATGATCATTCATTATACTCCTTCCTATCATAACTAGCTTTTATTGGCAGGGTCTTTAAACTACAACTTCAAATAGTGATTTCTTGATAAAATGTCTATGCAACATAGTAGAATTATACTTTTTATGAAACTCATTATAAGAAAAATCTCTCTTATATAATTTTCTTTCTAATATCAAAACTCAACCTATATATACACACTTATTTGTGATCAACGATTGAAATTGTTGACTAAACCCACCAAATGCTACTTATTAGTAAAAAGTGTAATATTAAGTACAACATGAGATGATTGGTCTAGTAAAGTACTAGTAATTGCTCAGCTAGATATGAGTACTCTTTTTTTCTTTATCATTCTACTCTAGTTCCAGCAGATCAAAGTGTGTACGGGATGTTGTGAGCAAACCTACTTCCATTCAGTTTGGTGGATTGGAGTGAGTTAAGGTCTCTCAGTCTCACTTTTTATTCTTGACGGTCTATTTTTGGTTCATAAAATATCATTTATAATACTAATATAATATACCACTAGTATAGAAAAAATATTGTCTTTTCCTATAAATTTTTTTCCTTCGGTCATCTAATTTAGACGAGTAAGGTCTCTCAATCTCACTTTTTATTATGGGATTTCTCTAGGATCAATAGATTGCCCAATAATCTTTTTTTCTTATGATCCTCCTATCCATATCTTTATTTGTACCAATATCCGTTTTTATATTTATATAACTTATGATCCTAATAAACTCTACTAGAATTCTATCTGAACATGCAATTCATCCACAACAATATCTTATTAGGAGCATGTAGCTAGGGCACTTCTGTTTATGCAAGCTATATCCACCTCAACAAGCCACGTCATCCTCATTGACATACATTTATTTGTCCATGTCGGCATATCACACCATCCACTAAGATTGATTCGTGATATGCTTCTAGTTAATTTTGTCCCGTATAGACACAATTAATACTTCAAAAGATTTTTCTATCATACATAGTATTTCATACTAACATACAAACTACCATAAAGCCAGGTTCAATGGAAGAAACTACGCAGAGGTTCTAAAACAACCGTGTGAGGCATAGAAACTATCTTCCACAATGGATAGAGTCTTCGCATAATAAATTTTAACCTTTTTTATCTCTCTCCGTTATCTGTGGCTCCTCCCATACTCTCCCTCGTCTCGTTGTTTTTCAAGCCCACAAGATTCGAGCCAGAGAATGCTCCCAGAGGCGGCCAGCGGACAGAGCAAGCAAACCGAGGGCAGCGGCCGAGGCAAAACAAACTAGCGAACGCCACGGTCGGCATGCGGGTGTGCGCAGCAGGCGGGCGTGAAGAAACGATTTCTTTAATTTTCCATCTCTTTCCTCGTTAATAATTAGGTGTCATGTCAACATTGTGCTGAGGTGACCTCTCATTTAATTAAGATAGAAGCTATAGTTAATACTCCCTCCATCCCAAATTATAAGTCGTTTGACTTTTTTGGCTCCAAGTTTGATCATTCGTCTTATTCAAAAAAAATTGTGCAAATATCGTCAAATTCAAGTCATTCTTTAAGAACTTGTATTAATAAAGGAAGCCACGGCAAAAAAAAATGATATTTTGCACAAATTTTTGAATAAGACAAGTGGTCAAATTTATTGTCAAAAAAGTCAAACGACTTATAATTTAGGATGGAGGGAGTACTTCATAAGGATTGTTATACAAGACATGCGTCATGCGACGCATCATCCAACGTATAATTCGTGAACCCCTTAGGCCACCGCAATGGTCCTAGCTAGCTGCTAGCTAGGAGATGTACACGTCATGAACAAAATAGCTAGCACTCCAAAGAGCTATCTATATTGCTAGCTATTTGTATTTTTAATAGTTCCATACACATAAAGAAAAAATAGATATATTGTGCAACATCTTTGTGGCTTATTGTGTGGCTGCATCCATCTTGACTCAAACCATTTTATTACATGACAACTTTAAGATAGGCACCGGATACAAGGTTTTAAACATAAAAATAAAATAAAATGTTCATACGACATAATGCACTGATTGATAACCATAACTCAAGCCATACAACTTTATTTCAGACCACAAAAGCAAATTGAATAGCTAACTGCATTGTTGAGGAAGAGTCACCGAAAGCCAAAACCCAACAATCTCCATCATAGCCTGCTAGAAATTCCAATCAACTTCATATCAACGATCTGGTAAAAAGAAAACAAACAGTAAGTCAGCTTACTCAATATAAACAATTGTGCTAATAAAGAAACAATCCCATGAAAGAGCTTACATGAGCTTACTCATTGAAGCATGGGTTACTGCTAGAGGCCTTTTGCACTTCAGGAGGAAGAACAATTGAAGCTGGACGACGCACAATATTGAAGCGAGATTGCAAAACACCAAAAGCACGCTCCACATCTTTCCTTGCAAGACTGAACGGCGAAAAATCTCCACCGTCATTAGGATCTAATCAACGTGACGTTTTTGGGCTATCAAATGGCAAGGGCCTTGTTTAGATGGCTAAAAATTGTAACCGAATGTCACATCGTTATCTTTTGAAGCACGTTTCGTTTGTTAGTGGTAAATATATCCTCCTATCGAGATGCTCTAGGCTCAAAAAAATCGTCTAAATGTACATCTAAACTGTGTAATTAGTTTTTTTTTACCTACATTTAATACTCCAAACATATGTCTTTTGGTGTATTTAATGTGATGTGATGGAGAGAAAGTGGGGAAAAGGTTAGAAATTTCAGCCATCTAAACAAGGCCAAGACTGAACGGCTGACTTGGACTCACATCTTAGTGTGTTTGGCTTGCATATATCTCTTCCATCCATATGCTGCTAACTAAGGACTGCAAACTGAAACTGCAACAAATGCCTATGCTGTCGCGGAGTCAAATTCAACTACATGGCGCGCGTGCACCAAGGCGTTAGCGGCGCTTATGCGCCAGGGAGCAATAACAAATAAGCATGCATGCATGCATGCATGCGAATAGCAATGCATGATAACAATAATAGCGGCAAGACACCCACACCACAAGTGACATGTTTCTCCCCGTCGGCATTTTCACACAAATGGGTCAAGATTTTTTTTTTTGCGACCCGTATTTTTTTTTACGTTTCTCTCCGCAAAGCGTCATTGAGCCAAAAATTTTATTTTACGTAAGCTAAAATTTTCTCTTTCGGGACATCGGGTTTGTGGGAGAAGTAAAAGGGCGGGGATGGTTTCACATCCATATGAAAGTGAAAGTAAAAAAGGTTACACTCAAATATTTTTGAAAAGACACTTGCCCAAAACCCATTGTCTAGTAGGGGGCATGCTTTTCAAAAGACACTTGCCCCCAAAACCCATTGCCTATTAGGGGGCATGCATTTCAAAAGACACTTGCCCCAAAACCCATTGCCCGGTAGGGGCATGCATTTAAAAAGGACTCTTGTCCGAAAACCCTAAATTTAAAAATCATTTAGTGACTCGGCAAAGTCATGAACCCTAATCTCAAAGAACGCCATGAACCCTAATCTCAAAAAAAAGCCATAAACCCTAATCTCGGAAAGCCATGGACCATAATCTCAACAAAAGCCATGAACCCTAATCTCGGCAACATTATGAACCCTAATTTCAAAGCAAATCCATGAACCCTAATCTCAAGAAACGCCATGAACCCTAATCTCAAAGAACGTCATGAACACTAATCTCAAAGCAACTTTATGAACCCTAATCTCAGCAAAAAGCCATGAACCCTAATCTCAACAAACGCCATGAACCCTAATCTCGGAAAAAGCCATGAACCCTAATTTCAAAGAACGTGAACCCTAATCTCAAAGAACTTTATGAACCCCTAATTTCAAAGAAAGCCATGAACCCTAATCTCAAAAACGCCATGAACCTAATCTCAAAGAACGGCATGAACCTAATCTTCAAAAAAAGCCATGAACCCTAATCTCAAAGAAAAAGTCATGAACCCTAATCTCAAAGAACGCCATAAACCCTAATCTCATCAAAAGTCATGAACCCTAATCTCGGCCAAAAAGCCATGAACCCTAATCTCAACAAACTTTTTACTCCAACAATAAAAACTTTATACTCTTAGATGTAAAACTTTATACTTTAGATATAAATTTTTGTCATCATGAAAATTATCTCAAAACATATCCAACATGGATCTAGTTTTATAAATCTCGTTATAATAAGCGCGATGGTGCAAACGGAATCGAAAAAGAGATACTTGACGGGAAAGATATTACATTTTAAAGGGAAATGAAAGAAAAAAAAACGGAACCCATCCGTAATCCCTGCGCATGCATGCAAGGCTCCACTCCCGCATCCCCACGCGCCTGTGCGCCAGCAAAGATGGTGGCGCGCGTGCGCCATATAAGCTTCGGGTTCAACTACGGACCGTACCTGATGCAAACGCGATGGATGCAGTACCCATTGCTGATTGGCACCAATCAACCAGCGTGACCAATCAATTGCTTCGCGTTCGCGATATATCGGAGGCTTGCATCCTCTTAACCCTGCAGCATTTAGTGGATCACATGGCTAAATAGGCCCTACATGCACCGGAGAATCCGTGCAAACGTTTGTTGATGTCACAGAACCGGAGCCCACTGTTTCATTCGTCCCCATCTCTGGTTGCAGTAAAAGAACAAAGCTTTAACGCTGGAAGAGAAGAGGCCCATCGATTTGTCGGTGGGAACTGTCGGTTGATGCTTGATGTCAAACGGCGATATGTGTATATGATGGATCTGTCAAACTGTTAACTATTACTGTACACTCCTATTTTTTATATTTTAGACGATTGACTTGTAATTGTCTCCTCTTCCGTCGCTACTTTTTTTTGTTTTTCTTAAAAAAAAACCCAATACAATGTCTTTTATTTCAAGGAAGTAGTAGGTGCTACAAAGGATTAGTTCTCTAGCTGTATTTTTACTTATTGTTACACAGTACGGTCATAACTTGCAACAAATAAATCCGTCCATGGCCACTTCCTTTGAGAATGCAGTTGGGCCATGTCCACTTACCTTCGAAAGTTCTAGGTTTTTTTTCACTTTCCCTCCATCACATCAATTTTTGGACGCATACATTGAAAGCAATAAATGTTGGTAAAATAAATAACTAATTGCATAAATTATTTGTAAATCACGGAGATCTAATATTTTGAGTCTAATTAGCCCATGATTGAACAATATTTGCCAAATACAAACGAAAGTACTATAAAAGTTCGAGTTTCAAAAAAGTTGCAACCTAAACAAGTCCTTGATGTGATCAGTTAGTTCCACTGTTCGCCACTTTGCCATCAATCTTCATCAGACTACCGTCATATTCATTCACCATGTGAACCCACTCCTATTTTAGAGTAGCGTTGTATTTGTGTGTGTTCCCACGAGATTTGCCTAAGGCTTTGTTCGGTTCCAAATGATTGGCCCGAACGCGGCCCGCTCGAATGGATTGGAAAGGCCCGATTCCAAGTCGGCCGTACCAAAAATGGTCGCTCGGTTAGATTCTGCGCGAAGAAAGAAAAACCGCAATCCATGCCTCTTTCCTCCCAATTTTGCCCGAATGGAGACAACCCTCCGGACGTCCGAATGCGAGACGGGCCGACGGGCGCGGTTTCGTTGACACACCCGGTTCTACTCGATCCTGGCCTGTTTCCCATATTGACCTGGCACCAATACGGTGGTGCCGAACGAGGCCTAATACAAATTAGAATGAAACATGACCTACTCTGTTCTTGTTTGCATAAGAGCAACTGCCAATCTGGAACCAAGATCTCAATGCTATTAGAATGTTGGATTAAGGTGTGGATCTAGAGGATGCACCGGCAATTCTCACCTATTCATCATAATGGCTGATTGCTATCTAGAAATACTCTTTTTGGTGGTGCCACGGTTAACCAAAAGAGCCAATGGTTTATGAGTAATGGAGTATTTAACATTAGAATACAAATACTTATGCAAGTTTATGTGACAAAATTATGTGACAAAAAAAAGTGGCCAAGCATCACCAATGGGATTTTTTTACCATAGAAGAGATCACTATACGTACTCTACTCATAAACCATTGATTGACTCTTTTGTTAGCATAAGTGGCGGTACCACCACAAACGGAGCAGTCCATCCTAATTACTGGACCAGTTTAATTACTGGCTCAGTTTAATGGACGCCGAACTATTTGTCCATTAATTATCCAGCCCAAGAACTTCCGAAATTCAATGGCCCAGTTTTCGCTAGGGTGGTGACCTAGCCCCAGACCGGCCCACTGGTTAGTGTCGTCGTCTTCCCATTTCCCCAAACCACTCGCAGCCGCAAACCCTCGCTCCGCCGCCGCCGGTGGCGGCTTCGGAGTTCGATCGAGGAAGCGCCATGCCGCCGCCGCCTCCTCCACCGCCGCTGGTGGATGATCTCGTGGAGGAGGTGCTCCTCCGTTTCCCGCTGAAGGACCCCGCGGCGCTCGTCCGTGCCGCGCTCGTCTGCAAGCGCTGGCGCCGCCACGTCTCCAGCCCCTGCTTTCGCCGCCGCTTCAGCGAGTTCCACCGCACGCCGCCGATGCTGGGTATGTTCTGCAACCAAGAGCTCACCCGCGTGTCGCACTTCGTGCCCACGACCGCCTTCCGCCCGCATGATGCCGAGCGTGGCCCGGTCGCGGAGGACGCCCGCCACGGCCGTGTCCTCCTCAGTGTAGGCTCGGCGCTGGCCGTCTGGGATCCCATCACGGATGTGGAGTGGAAGATGCCCTTCCCGCCGCAGTGCACGGGTGTGCCGAACTTTAATGCGGCGGTTCTCTGCTCCGCTGCTGCTGGCGCCGGTGGCTGCAATCACCTTGATTGCCACCGTGGACCCTTCATCGTGGTTTTGTGACCTCTGCTCGCATGGGCCGTAATGCAGTGGTGACCTTTATCTACACCTACTCATCTAATGCCGCTGCCTGGAGTGAGCCAACCTGGGCTCAGCGACCTGCCGACTTTGTCAATCCCTGGGTAAGGAGTGCGCTTGTGGGGAATACGCTCTATTTTGGGAGTATGTTCAAAAGCAGCACAGCTCTTAAGTACAACATTCAATCGCGCCATATGTCGTGGATTGAACTTCCATCTCCATGGCCATATCGTGCTCTGTCGGCACTTGCGACAACAGAGGATGGTGGGTTGTGTTTCGCTATTGAATGTGAGTGCAGACTCTACATTTGGTCGACGAAGGATGCTGATGAAGTAGATACGAGATGGGAACAAAGCCAAGTCATTGAGCTTAACACGCTGCTCCCTGATGCTGCTGACTTAACCAAATTAAATGTGGTTGGCTCTATGCATGATCTCGGTACCATTTTCGTGACCGTGGATAATGCGGCCTACACAATTGATCTAAAGACCTTTGAAGGTAAAGAAGGTGTACGAGGGCACAATCGACACCATTGTTCCCTACGTGAGCTTCTACACGCCAGGTACATGTTTGCATAGGTTTTTTTTTTTTAATAAATGGTTGAATAGGCTCCTTGATATTGTATTTCTTAAAGTGCAATATTATATCTTGACTATCTTGCTCTAAAAACTATTATTTCTTGACTAGGGCCTTGTTTAGATGGCTAAAATTTCTCTCGACCCAACTTCCAAGTTTTTTCTACTCTCTATCCATCACATCTCATTAAATACACCAAAAGACATATGTTCGGAGTATTGAATGTAGGTAAAAAATAACTAATTACACAGTTTAGATATACATTCATGAGATCGATTCTTTTGAGCCTAGTTACCCCATGGTAGGATAATATTTACTACAAACAAACGAGTGCTTTTTGCAAATTTTTCTCGACATCTAAACAAGGCCTAGGTTGATCCTACCTAAATGTTTTAAATTTATTATGGACAATCTTTGAAACTAATCAGCTATGCCTATGAATTTATTGATAGTTAAAAATCAATTACTTGGGTGAGCTTCTACACTTCAGAATTTAGATGCCTTCTGTGTATCTCTAATCACGTTTTTCTGTAGACTCATGTGTCAATCGATGTGATATGTGTGGTGATATATGTGCTATACTTAGGGATGCAGTTATCTTAACGAGTCTGTGCAAGTATTGATGCCAACTGTAGTTGCTGTGAATAATAAAGTAGTGTTATTTTGTGAATAATGAAGTAGTGTTATTTTGTTGGTAAGCACTAAGGGTTCATCTAGTGAAAGTTCGAGTCCTCAATCAGCTGATGTTCTAAAAATTTGTAATTTTTTTTGTAGCACTGGAAGCAGAGGTTACATGTGAAGGACCAAGTGCTGGTGGCTCAAGTGCACGAAAAGCTTAAGGAGCTCATGTGAGGTTCTCAAGCAAGTAGCACGAGGTCTATGGTGGGACAGCACTTTTTTGCATCAGGGAGATTGGTGCTGGCCTTGGGCTTTTTGTGTTTTTCATGTAGGAGTTTATCTTTTTTTTTTTTTTTTTTTTTTTTTAGATAACGCAGACGCCAACACGCACGCACACTCACCCCCTATGAACACACGTCGCAAAACCCTACCCCTATGAGCTTCTTCAAGACTGGAAATGGGCGGCCAAATCTTGAAGTTTCAGTCACCATCGGGCGCCTTCTTGCTATCGACGGGACGTCGCCATGTAGGAGTTTATCTTGAACCTCTTAGCTTTATCGTTGGTTCTAGGCTTGTATGTAAGCTGTTAATCTCTCTTGAGCTGTGACTATGTGCTCCAGAATTCCTGCTTATGATGAAATCCTGACTCAATATGTTCCATTTTGCTCCCGCATAAGTTTATTTACTTATTTATTTATTTATTATGCTTCAACTTCTTATTTCTTTTAATTAATGGATAACCAGGAATTTGTTACTTTATTGCTGCCATATTTTTGCTTGTGTGGCCAACCTGGTAGAAATCCAAAGACAGAGAGACGGCCTATTCATGTGTGAATCTGAAAACCACAATGCAGTGGTGACAAGACCATGTGACACAATTTAGTTTGTGTGCCGCGCAGGTGAAAACTAGGGAAAGAAAACGTAATATGATCAAAGGATAGCGCAGGTGACAAGACCACGTGACACAATTTAGGCCCAAAATCGACACTTCCGGCCCAATATGAAGCCATGCGTCCCGTCGTCGTCCTCGAATTCGAATCTGAACAGCCGTGTGACGAGAAACTCCACGGACCACCAAAGTATTCTGCGACAGTGCGAGACGGAGGAGAATACGAGCTCACTCTCACCTCCATGACCACGAACGTTGATTCCCAATAACTGACCGGTCGCCATTTTCCGTCACGAGGTTCTTCCGTTCCAGGCGCAGAAATCACACGCTCAAAAGCAGAGCAACTTTTGGATCGTTCCGATTCTCTTGCCGTCCGGCGACATGCACTGGCCATCATGTCAACCATGCGTTCCACTGCTCTCACCACGATCGCCGGCACGGCATCTTCACCTGCGCTCCTCGGCAAATCGCAATCGAGCAGTCAGCTGGAGCGATGAGTAAGCAAAAGCTTAAGCAGGAAAGCGCCTAGCTAGATGAGCTGGGGTGCAATTGCAACGGCTTATTTAGGAGTCCTGTACGAAAGCTCCGAAAGCTCCCCGTCTCGCATCGTGCGTCACCGCGTGCGTTGCCGGTCACCAAAAGCAAGGGCAAAATGCCAAAAGGCGGGGCTGAGCTGAGCTGAGCTGGGGTTCATTCCAAGCTTGCATGCATAGTAAGCGTGGACAACAGGCCAGTTGGACCTCTAGAGCGGCACGCATAGAAGGAAGCTCGTGTTTCACGGGTAACAGATTCTGAAGCTCCAATCGGCGAGAAGCAAGGTGGGGAAAAAAAACGAAAACTATTGCGCAAAACGCATCCTAGATTGTCTGTAAAGCTGAGGCAACTTCTAGCGCGTCTAGAGTGACGTGTGGAATTGCTACAGCAGCAGCAGCAGCCAGCCGTGCTGAATTTCTAATGCTAGCTAAAAGGCTGTTGACTCAACATCATTAGGAAAAGCCGTCAACTAAAACAATGGCCATTAACAACACCCCTATACCATACCATAAACGTAAAAGCCGATGAACGAACCACCGAGCCAGGTGTGCGGGCGTGACGGCAACCTTCTACCGGCGCTGGCTCCACGGACGAAAAGCATCAGCGTCCCCGAAAAGCAGGGACCGAAACAGAAAAAAGGGGCGACCCAACCCGACCCGACCCCGTGACGTGGCCCGGGGAGGGGACGGACGATAATTGCCGTCCCGATCGAAACAAGCAAGCAGAATCTGCGACGCGATCGCAAAGGCACAAATGCAGCGGCGACCCAAGCCAACAGGTGTCAGCGCCACAAAACCCTCCCGATAAATAAGAAAAACCAACGTGATTATCTTTTCTCTCCCTCCTCGACTCGACGTCGAGATCAGGTCGTAGCATGGATGGATGCGTGCCTCGTGTCCGCCATGATTAAGCAGCAGCGGGGGTTGTTTGTTGACTCGCTGCTGCTGCACGGCTCACCCACCAGCACACAACGGCACAGGGAATGGCGGACTTTTCAGCGACGAACGAGCCGGCAGGAGACACCAAAAACACTGTCAGCGTGTAAACGTTTTGGCATATTGTATGCTTTGCTCACGGTGTTTGTTCTGAGTGCAACTGTGTTCATCTGTAAGCTCAATTTTAATTTATTGAAAAAAACTTTTGTTTTTTGGGAGGACGCCACCAAGAAAACATGCGTCCGTCACCAGGGTATTGTATTGTATTCAAGGTTGCACAGCTGACGCGGCGTCGCCGAACGCGTCAAATCGTTGATGAGTCAAATTATAAAAACATGAAACACGTAACCGATCGAAGGAGCAACATCACGATCTAGTCAGAGAAGGTTTGGAGGATTTAAGCAAGCTAGTGAAAGGGGCACTGGTTGGACTATATTACAGTTAATTTCTCAGACGCTTGATAAAGTTCTTCTTCAAACATCGGAAAGGCATGAGCGAGCTTTTCTATTTGGATTCTATTTGGGCTGTGTTTGGAGCCCAAAGTTTGGGGCAAAAATTTAGGAGTATGTCACATCGAAGATCAGAAGACGCGTTTGCTTGTTAGTGGTAAATATTATCCTACCATAACGTAATTAGAAAAAAAGATTCCATGAAAAGCACATCTAAACTGTGTAATTAGTTATTTTTTTACCTACATTTGATCTTTCGTCGTGTCGCGGGTATTTTAATGTGATGGGGAATCTTCTTTTTCTGCACAAAATGAAATTTTGGAGAATTTGGGGAACTAAACATTGGAGAGGAGAATTTGCTCGGGGAAGAAAGAGGCGTTCTCATCTGTCCGACAAGATCAGAAACGCACCACCCATCCTAAAAATAAAGCTAACGAAATAATCCTGCTGTACTACTACTCTATACAAATAAAAGGAAGCAGTATGCAATTCTGCTAAGGATCTCACTGTTTTGTTCGATCTTTGCTTTGACATTTTGTTCAATGATTGCTCGGCCGAATTAGCGAACGTGATCTGGGCTCCGATTTGAATTCACGGACGGCCAGGAAATCATCAGCCAAGAACGGCTAGTCCGTTGGACCCGCCGCCTGAATCACGACGATCTCGGGCGCCTCCTGAGGTTGACGACGACGACGCTGACGTTGTCCGCGCTCTGCCGCGCCAGCGCCAGCTTGGTGAGCAGGATGGCCGCCTCGGCACACGCCCTGTCCTCGCCGCTCTCGCCGTCGCTCTCGGACCCCGCGCCGTCGCTGGGCGCGGCAGCCTCATCGTCCCCGCTGCTGCTGCCGCTGCCGCTGCCGCTGCTCTGCCTGGGGCTCAGGTTGGAGGTCGGGCTCGACCGCTCCTCCCGGCCGCGCGGCGGAGACGGCGCCCTGTTCCGGAGGCAGGTGCGCACGACCTTGCACGCCACCTCGTTGCTCACCACGTCCCACAGCCCGTCGCTGGCCAGGATCAGGAACTCGTCCTCGCCGTCCTTCCTCCACCACCCGCACCTCCGGGTCCGATATCACGAACGGCTTCAGGTAGCTGTCGCCAATGGCGCGCGACATGGCGAGCATGCCGAAGACGCGGGCGCCGTCCCAGAAGATGACGCGCCCTCCCGCTGCGTGGATCCGTTCCAGCTCGTCGGCGCGGTCAGGCTGAAACCATTCGTACGAACTTGATTAGAACGACCGACGCAGAGACAAGGGATAAAAATGTTTTTGCTCTGTTCGCACGCAGTACCTTGTGGTCATCTGAGAGAGGGATCGCGGCGCCTCCGCTGCAGAGGACCGCGCGGGAGTCACCACAGTTGGCGACGACGAGGTGACGTGGCCCCACCACGGCGACGACGGCCGTGGATCCCACGTGGTCGCACTTGGGAAGCTGCATCTCGCAGCGGCAGGTGGGCGCCGGGCCGGCGGTCTCCCTGGAGCCGACGGCCTCGGCGTCCATCCTCGAGTAGCTCTTCTCCATGACATCCCTCCACCGCGCCGTGTCGTCGGAAACCGGCGACGAGCCTGCTGCGGCAGCGGTCGCCTCCTCGGCCACGATCTGGTGCATCCGCTGTCCGCACGACGTCGCGACCTGCATGCACATGCAGCCAATCGGTAAACACCCGGGCGAATCGAACACGGGCAATCGCAGTTCAGCTCGGATGCCAAGAACCGAACTGTTTGAAGAAGAATTGGCGGGCGGGCACTTGACTTACATGTGAGCAGCCGTGGCCGTCGAACACCCCGAAGAAGTGGTGGCCGTCGATGAACCCCAGGCGGGCGGTCACCGCGTCCTCCATGTCCCTCCGCCGCCCGCACACCGACGTGACGCCGTACCTCGGCGCCGGTCCCCTAACCACCGCGTCTTCCTCATCCGCCTCCAGCCTCCGCCTCTTGGCGGACGCCTCCTCGGCCACCACCCTGAGCCGCCGAATCTCCATCCTCCGCCGCCGCGCCGCGCGGCTTCCGGCGTCCGTGCCGCCGCACTCCCCCTTCCGGTCCGGCGACCCAGCCGCCACCTCGCAGCAGATCTCGGCCATGAAACGACGAAGCCGATGAAATCAAGTACGCGTTGAGCAGGCAAAGGCGAGTGCTCCTCAAGTAAGAAGGAAGAAGAAGAAGAAATGCCGCCCGCGGCTGCTGCTGCTTGTCTCGTTCGTTTAGCTTTCGCTACTCGCTAGTGGGATTGTGAGAGCGGGAGGAGGGAGGGGGGGTTGGGTTCCAAGTGGTGCCCCGGGGATATAAAAAGGCCGGCAGGGACTGAGGGAGGCCACGCGCCACGCGGCCGGCCCCCGTACAGTTGTGTGACGGCGCCGAAGCCGTCGGATACGCCCCACGTGACGCGCGCCCGTGGCCGGTACGTGCCCCCGGGACGCGTGTCGACGCGCGGGCGCGTCCACCAGGCGGAGGCGAGCTGGGCCCCGCCGCGTGCCACGAGTAAACGAGGCCGGGCGGTTTCGGCCGGCCGGCCGCGGTGTTTGGTGTTCGCCGCGGGCGCTGCTGTGTGTGTGTGTGACTCACGTTGGTTGTGTGGGCGGTGTACGTGGTTGACGCATGCTTCCGTGGAGGGATAAGCGTGAGGGCGGCAGGGGAGGCGCGGGCGGTGGACACGTGGAGGCAGAGCGGCAAGGGGTGGTGTACGGGCTACAACTACTAGTAGCTCCCGGCTCCAACTTGTGTCTGTTGATTTTGGCATGTACCTAAATGAATCTGCGCCAGGCGCTGTACTACATTATTACACAATGTTTTGTTTTTCAATGTGTTATCTATCTTTGCTTTGGGTTTGGCAGCAGGGGTTATTCTTAAGGCAAATCCTCAATGGAAGTTTAAAGTAAGATTTTACGACAAAATCTTATGTATATGCTCCAGAAATTTCACTTTTTGCATTAAACTTCTGAGAGAAGGAAAAGAGTTTCACCATGGTGAAACCTTTGAGCCTTGTTTCACACGCGTTGAAACTATGTGAAACCCCCCATTGAGACACAAATAGAGTTTCACCATACAACTATGCAATTAAACCATCTATGAATGAGAGAGAGGTTGTGGAGACCCTTGGGCGAACCGAAATCGCGTGCAATGAAACTGCATATTGGGGAGACGCCTATTTACGTGTCAAAGTTTCATCTTGGAACCGGGAGGTGAAACTCCATCGAGACTGGCCTTATGTTTCTGTAGCTGTAAATTGGTGGTGGCAGCTTCATATAATCAGTTTGATTATATACTCGGTATTGTTGTACCGCTATCTCTTTATGCGATTTTTAATGGGTGGGGCACAAACTGGCAATGGACGGAACACAGACATGCGTCTCGAATACGGTAAGTACGTTCACGAAAAAGGATCAAATCACAAATCAGAACCAAGTGGAGTGCTGCTACTCGGTACACGGTACTGTATTCTACTAGACACCATCATCTACACGCGGATCATATGTGAATAATGTGATTATAAATATGATTATGTGAAATGACATCAGCCATGGCTCCAGAAAACCACGCCGCGCCGGCGCTCCTCATGCCCCGAGCGGCCCGCGACGGGCGGGACGTGCCCAAAGCGCCAGACCTCGAAAGTGGCCCACGCCGAGCGCCACGCGCTACGAAGACGACTCGATCCCGCGTCGCCACCACCAGATCTTGTGCTCGAGGAAGGGCCACCACCGCTGGGGAGTCCAGTCGTGAGAGGTGGAGTCGGTATGGAAGATGAGTGGGGAAGGGGTAATGAAATATTTTCTCGCCGCCGGAGCCTAATTGTTATTGTTTTTATTTTTCACACCTCCAACAAACGACATCCATAACAAGGGTAAACGAGTGGCTTCATCTATAGAAAGGAGAGGTAAAAGTCATACAGTTGCAAAAATAGAGGTAAAATCACAATTTGAATACATAGTAGAGGCATAGTCACTAATTTCCCTTTTGAAAAAAATAGTCATTTTAATATATAAAGGTAGCTCACAAAAATAGCACATTAATCAAATAAACATTTTTAGAAATTTCATATATAACAAAAAATATTAAGTAAAATTTCAGTAATATATAGAGATATTATCAATAAATTATTAATTTTTTTAGGGTATGTAAAAATACATATATTGAAACTATAAATTTATAACAACAAATATAAAAATAAAGAAAAATATAATATTAAAAATCAAACTTTGTGTCTACATTGGAATGGCTATACACAATATCCCCTTCCATCTGGTGTGATCCAGACTTAACACAAGTACTCATACGAGTTAGAACAGTGTGCATCCAATGACAATACGAAAGTCCAATTGAAATAGATAACACGATCGTTGAATAAATTTCTAAGCCACAAAGCATTCATGTGACTGCACAATGAGATGTTATTCTGTTGAAGTGTAGGAGCATGTTTGCTATTTAGATTTAATATCAAGTGGTTAGGCATAGAGATAGTTTAAATGTACATTATTGGTAATATTAAAAATTAATGCCAACCATCTGGTTCGCTCGCATGTTCCCGATAAGAAAATGTATGTGGTCCGTTTCGTCGGCGAGATATTGCCGTGTGTGATTGGCCGCCATGCAAGCTTACGCACGGCTACTTCACAGTTCACGCTTCTTCTTGTTGAGATATAGTTTTGAGTAAAATGCAAACACCATTAACTTCGCTGGGCTGCCGTTTCGCTCGCCCATCAACTTTCAAAAGTCGCTGATTTTCGATTCAAAATGTATACTTACGCCGCATATTGTAGCCAAAACCCGTCTGCACCTATTTCCGCCTTACGTGACGTGCCACGGTGGCCCTGCGGCCGCCCTGTGCTTTTTAAGTATGCCACCCTTGAAATCTCCAGCCCTCCTCTCATTCAGAGATCTCCCTCCTCTCTCTCCCTCACACACACACACACACTACTACCTGCTTCCTTCCCTCTCCCAAAACATCGATATCGCAAGGCGGCAGGAGGCTGCAACTAGTTGCGGGAAAGTGGGAGGGATCGGAGATCCGTGGATGTGGGCAGTGGAGGTCTCGTGGCGGTGGAGTCTCGTAGGGAGGCTCCAAAGCGCGCTGTTCCGCGTGGCTACCGCGTGGGCACCTGCAACACGGTGAGCGACCGTGCAGCGCGCTCACCCATGGGCCGGCTCACGCTACAAGCGAGGCACTCCTCGCACCGGAACGCCAGCCCGCGCCTCTCCACGAGGCGGAAAACACATGACCGCACGGGCTTTGACTCCATAATGCAGAGATAAGGAACATTTTGGACACAAAACTCGCGACTCCACGCGACGGCCTGTGCCGGCACAATGCAGCGACAAAGCTGAATTCGCTCACTTTCAGTATATTTTCCACTCTATACCCTGCGCTCGCTCTTCCTTCTCTCTCTCCTCTCTCTCTCTCTCTTGTTGAAACGAAACGAACACCGCCAAGTGACACACCTAGTGACACGGCGACCTGATTGCTGTACTAGTGGCTGACACGAGGCAACAGGGTGCCCTGTAGAGTAATGGACGGTACCAAGATATTCTAGGTCGCCTTGTCTTGTCTCTCTTCTATAGGTATGGTTTCAACTGCGGCCATCACTCGTGTCGCCAACTTTTCTGGAGATCGGTTTCGTAAGCTCAGCGGATCCTCATCAATCACCCGCTTGATGGCTGTAAAAATCAGACGAATATGGCCAATATAGAGTCCCATTTCCGTCATACAGTACAGGAAAGTAAAGTCCCTGGATAACGGTGGGTCAAGCAAGCTGATAGCGAGAGTAGAAATCATCGGCAGACCGAACGAAGAACCGCTCGCTCAGGCTGTATTGGTCGCAGAACCTCCATATTTACCGTTGTGATCGCCACGAAACATCAGCATTATTCAGATATTTCTCATGGACGAGCTCCGTGGATGTCAGCTGTTGGCCCGAGGGCGTCGGCTCCAACGGCGGCCAGCCACGCAGCCGCTGTCGGGTCGCTCGCCGGGCGCGAGGGAAGAGCGTCGCGCCGCCCCGGGCTTGCAGGTCTCGATCCTCCCCGTGGCTGGTCGCGACCGGCACCAGCGATGGGCTGTAAAATCAGACGAATATAGCCAATATAGGAGTCCCATTTCCGTCATACAGTACAGGGGAAATGGAAATCCCTGGATGACGGTGGGTCAAGCAAGATACGGTGAGGAAATGTCAATGAAGTGGGTGCATTTGGTGCAGAACCTCCACATTTTGCTGTTGTGATCGCCACAAGCATCAGCATTATTCACCTACTGAAACATGGTTCTCTCATACAGCACCAATACAGTAAAGATATCTTCAGATACTTCTATGGAATCACGCGAGCAATCACAGAGAGTCAATCGTCTCTTCGTTTTTTTTTCATCTTTTGGGCTCGTGATATACAAGGCGCCAGGCAAAAAAAGAAATGTTCATGACGCAACTCGTTCCATCTGTCAGCGTCCGCGCACAACTGACAGCCGGCACATTACAGCTAACTTTGGGACTACGTGCCGGTGCCCAACGAGCGGCGGCTCGCCACGTAAAGCCGGAAGGCGAGACCACGCGACGCCATAACGCATCGTGTCCCGGCCCGCCCGACTCGCGCGTTTCAGGACTCGGATCGCCGCCGGATCGCGCACGGAGGACGTGTCGTGGGCGCGGGCCAGGGTGCCGGTGCCGCGCGACGTGTTCGGCGGCCGGGGAAGGGACCTCGCTGTCACGGAGATCGCGCTGCTGGGTCCTCGGATTCGCGCACAATTTTTATTCTTCTTTCTTTCCCTTCGCGAGTTGCGCTGCGGCTGCTACCTGCCGGAGCTTGAAATTTGGCTTCGATCCGAGAGCTAGCATTTTTGCCTCAACACGAGCCGCGATGGGGTCATTGATTTCCTCCAGCATGAGATTTTGGAGGTACTCACTAGTGATGGACTGACTTTCAGAGTATTCAGCCATTTGTTGCTACTGGACTGGCTTGGTGGATGGAATAAAAAGTGTAGCATATGTGAATGAATGAGTGGTGGTAGCTGTCTTTCAGGTTGCATTGTATTTATGGATGGCTTCTCTAACAACTAGTTTTTCCACCAGCGGGCTTCTCCAACAACTAGGTTTTCCAACAGCTAGTTTGTCCAACGGCTAGTTTTTCAACAACTAGTGGCTTGTCCATCAGCATGTGTTATCAAAGTTCGACCATAGACCCTATTGAACTTGGTAACAGCTGCATTAAGTCTTCTCCAATGACTTTTTGAGTTGTCCCTTCGACCTTCTTCTTTTACCTTCAGCTAGGGCCCAAACTGAACGCTTCTTATATCTTCTTCCAGGCCTCTCCACTCTTATCTATGCCATAAATTGGTTCTACTGAATGCTTAATCCAAAACTTACAAAGTACATAGGTTCTCATCCTCACTGCAGTTAAATCTCACAGCCCGGCCGCCTAAATCTTTCTTTTGTTCATTTTTGCTCCAACTCTCTTATTTGCGATTGTAGGGTTGCTAAATCGAGCCATGTGAAGGCGCACCACCACCAGCACCTACACATTACGGGGGGAGGCCAAAGTTGGATACTTGGTTGAAAACCTAGCTCGACAACTTGGTGAAAAATCGGGCATACCGTTGGAGGTTAATGGTGTACACCGCCAAAGGGATTCACGTTGTGCATGACATGGGTATATGTGAACTATGTTGGGATAATGTGAATGGTTGAATGGTGGTGATGAGGTGGGGAACTGAGTCCGCTTGAGTGATGATGGTGGGATGGGGAACGAAGAGTCCGTGGGTGAAAGTGTTGGGTGTCAAAATTGGGATGTGTTGGAGGTTTGTATGATCTGCTCTTGGATTCCTAGGATCGGTTAAGCGAGCATCCTACTAAAACTTCCCTCTGCCTCCATATGAACGAAACATCACTATTGAGTTGTTTCGATTTTGCTTCACTTGTTTTTATAGGCCCTTGGGAATCGGGAGGTAGGAAAAGAATGCCGGAGCAAAGGAGAAGGCCGCTGAACAAGGAGGAATGAGAGGCTCTTTTTAGAAGGAAGGAAGCCGGTTGTTGGGAGCCCTTTTTGTAGAAGAAGTGTTGTCTTTTATTAGCAAGACAACATTATTCTTTATTTAGAAGGAAGGAGCTGGTTGTTGGGAGCCATTTTGAAGAAGTGTTGTCTGCGTAGCAAGACAATATTCGGGCTTTTATTATTATTATTATTATTATTATTATTTGTTGTTATTATTATTTGTTGTTATTATTATTTGTTGTTGTTGTTGTTATTATTATTATTATTATTATTATTATTATTATCATCATTTGTTATTATTATTATTATTATTATTATTATTATTATTATTTGTTGTTATTATTATTATTATCAAGGCAATTGTCAAGTAGCGTTGTATTTTTATTTGACCGTTGAAATCTGGAATGTTCGCCAGCCCAAAGAAGTTAGAGCCGTTGGCGTTGTGTCTATGTGTTAGAGCATCTCTAAGAGTTTGCCAAATTCAACTTGGCAAGTCTTATGACTTGTCAACTCGCAAAAATATATGCCTACTAAAAAAAAAACAACTCATCTCTAATAGTTTGGCATATTTTACTCCTAAAATCTACATTTAAGCTATTTAAATACAATAAAGGAAAAAATATAAAAGAAAACTGCTTTTACAGAGTGAACATAAAACTTTTGACAAATTAACCAAATTCATATCCAAAAAGTATTGCGTCTTGATTTTTTTGCATCTGGTCCCAACAAAGAGTTTCTATCTAAATTTCTACCTTTTCTTCCAACAAAGTCACGGGATCCCGCAGGTATCTTGCCACCGCTTTCGCCGCGATACTCCGCCCCATGTTTAACATCCCGTCGACCATGTCGCGATCTTGTCATTTGGGTTGAAGGCCGTGGTCGCAATCCCGTCGCGAGACAAGAAGGCACACTATACAAGATTTTCTCTCGCACAAAGAGATGTGGCGAGCCACCAAGCATGCATATTTGGCGCCGTTGAGGGAGGGGATTTTACGGTTAACAAATTTTGCCAAGTCATTTATCAATTTTTTAGAGAGTTGTTTTTGAGTGATTTTGGAAAAAATAAATATAGAATCTCAATTTACCAAACTTTCGATGATACTTAGAGGAATATATTTTTTATTGCCAAAGACGCGGGTTCTATATCTTGAACCTAGTTCTCCATTGATCCAATACCACAGGATCTATGGCTCCAAGCTGCCTTCCACATCAGCCGCCATCTCGTTTGCCAATGTGTCGTGGATCAAGAACACCTCGGCGCCATTGCTCTTGGTGCCACAAGTCTGGGCTCCAACCCTAGGTCCAAAGACGGTGCTTACGTCCTCTCGGGGTTGAATGTAATTTTTTTTTTTCAAACAAAGGAGGCCAAATTGCAAAAAATTGGGGCTCTCGCGTCGCGTTTGCTGCGCCGGGGAACAGAAAAGGAAAACCCGCCAAAAACGTGCGCTGCTGTCCACACAACAACGCTCCCTATCCACTGCTCTCCCACTCCCAACCCCGCCTCCCCATCCAAAACCTCCGCAATCCCCGGACTCCGGCGCCGCGCACCATGCGCCGCGCCACGCCTCGTCGCCTCCTCATCCATTCTCCACCATGGCCCCACTCGCCGCGCCAGCCTCCTCCCTCCCCTCCGCCCCGCCGCAGGGCACCACCGCTGACGCCCGCTCCGCCGTCAATCTCCTCCGCTCCCTCGCGCGCGCGCGACGCGCGGACCTGTCCCCACCGCGCACTGCTCCTCTTCCGGACGCTGCACGCCTCCGAATCCCCACCGCCGCTGCGGTACTCCCTGCCGGCCGCGCTCTCCGCGGCCGCCTTCCTCGCCGCGCTCCCGGAGGGCCGCCAGCTGCACGCGCTGGCCGCCAAGCTCGCGCTCCTCGCGCCCGCGCCCGCGCACAGCACCGTCGTCGTCGCCAACTCCCTCGTCCACCTCTACGCCTCCTGCGGCCGCCCGGCCGCCGCGCTCGCCGTCTTCCGCGCTGTCCCGAGCCGGACCGGTCGCTCGTGTCGTGGAACACCGCCGTCGACGCGCTCGTGGGTAACGGGGACCACCTCGCGGCGCTCGACCTGTTCCGGGAGATGCAGCGCGACCGGCCCGACCTCGCGCCCGACGCATACACGTTGCAGAGCGTGCTCGGCGCGTGTGCGGCCGCCGGCGCGCTCTCGCTCGGGCTCTACGCGCACGCGCTCCTGCTCCGGGAGCTCGGCGGCGCCGATTGTAGCGGCGGGCACGCCTCCTCGGCGGTGTCGCGCGATGTGCTCATCAACAACTCGCTCGTCGACCTCTATAGCAAGTGCGGCGCGGTGGAGCTCGCGCGCCAGGTGTTCGACCAGATGCCCGAGCGGGACCTCGCGTCCTGGAACGCCATGGTCCTCGCGCTCGCCAACCACGGCCGCGTCCGGGACTCCCTCAACCTCTTCGACCGGATGACGAGGGTGGAGAACGTGGTGCCAAACGCGATCACGTTCGTCGCGGTGCTTAGTGCCTGCAACCACGGTGGGTTAGTGGACGAAGGGAGGAGGTACTTTGCTGCCATGGTCAGTGAATACGGGATCAGGCCAAGGATCGAACATTATGGGTGCATGGTGGACATCCTTGCACGTGCAGGGTTCATCGAGGATGCCCTCGATGTCGTGGCAGGAATGAACTGCCGGCCCGATTCCATCATCTGGAGGAGCCTGCTTGACGCGTGCTGCAAGAGAAATGCTGGGCTGGAGCTCAGTGAGGCCATGGCCAAGCTGGCGCTTGATGTCCCTGATGACGCTGTGAGTGGCGTCTATGTGCTTCTGTCAAGGGTCTATGCGTCGGCACAGCGGTGGAATGATGTGGGTATGGTCCGTCGGTTGATGAGCGAGGAGGGCTTCAAGAAGGAGCCGGGTTCAGCTCCATCGAAATGCATGGCTTGGTGCACCAATTTGTCGCAGGTGACACTTCACATCCTCAGGCGGAAGAGATATACGAGAAGCTGGATGAGATTCAGCAAAGGCTCACTTCTGCTGGATACAAGCCTGACTTGTCGGAGGCGCCTATGGTCGCCGACATTGACCGCACCAAGGGTGCCACCCTGCGTTTGCACACAGCGAACGGCTAGCCATATCCTTTGGCCTACTCAGTGCGACACCTGGGGCACCCATCCGATTCTGAAGAACCTTAGAGTGTGCAAAGACTGCCACACCATAAGCAAGCTCATATCGAAGCTATACGATGTTGAAATCATTGTGAGGGATCGGATTCGCTTTCATCACTTCAAGGATGGAGAATGTTCTTGCAACGATTACTGGTGATCCTTGTGCTACGATGACCTGTGATGCTATCTGGAGAGATCCTGCTGATGTTGTATTAGAGGCGCCTCTGCTGGCATTGAAGCCGGAGGTGAGTGCCACTTTAAGTGCTGACAGTTAAAGTGATCTTCATCACTTCAAGGATGGACAATGTTCTTGCAACGATTACTACTGGTGGTCCTTGATCTATGATGACCTGTGACTGTGATGTTATCTACGGGTGAATGGCCTGATCAAGAAAAAAAAAAAAAACTCTGATGTTATCTGGAGAGATTCTGCTGATGTTGTATTAGAAGCGCCTCTGCAGGCATCGAAGACGGGGGGTGAGTGCCACTTCAAGTGCTGACAGTTAAAGTGACCTTCATCTTTAAGCCGGGAGAAAAGTGACCGGTGGTTGTTAGCAAGTTGTGAATTAGATGGTTTTGTTCACCATGTTACTGATTATAGAAGGTCGTCTGAGCTTTTTTTTTGGTCTAACATAGTAACTCGTACTCGATGTATCCAATTGAAGAATTCTTCACATGCATTGCAATTTGAAATCTTCTCAATCCAAGATATGTGGTCACCTGTATTGATGGCATATCTGGGACTGATAAATTTTCCCAATATTGCTAGCATGTGGCCCCCAACCCCAATTTGTTTTGCTAGCTGTTGCAATGTCGGCCTCAATTTGGTGTGTGACATCCACTGTGTGGACAATAATCGGACTCTAACCTGACGCACACCATCAGACCTCTGTAGTACGCCCCGCCTAACCGAGAGCTTTTACCGTTGCACTGAGGCTGAAGCGGACGCTGAGCGATCCGGATACGCATGCCATGGCAGGCAGAGGAGCTGTTTCAAGTTTGCAACACAGTTGAGTATATACGACGGCGTTGTTTGCCAGCTGTGGGTATCATGCTGACACGGCAACCCGCCTGCGACAAACAGCGGTCGGTCCAGCGCTCGATCTTTGTGGATGAACCGAATCTCGCACGGTCCTCTGAAGTCTGAACCAGACCTTACTAAACGGTCCTCTGAACCGGACTTTACTGGCTTGCTTGGAGAACTCTTAGCCGGAGTGCCGGACTCAGCAGCACGCCAGCACGTCAGAGAGAGTTAGGTCGCGCCTCGCAGGTTCAATGGTTCGGCGCCTCGTCATGCAAATGGTACTGGAGCAGCTTTGCAAGTTGCAAAGTTTGCAACGCCAGCCAACCATCTGGTCCGTTTCGCATGTTCTCGATATAAGAAAATGTGGTCCGTTGCGTCGGCGAGATATTTTCCCCGTGTGTGATTGGCCGCGATGCAAGCTTTACACACGGCTGCTTCACGGTTCACGCTTCTTGTTGTGATGCATTGTTTTGTTTACTTGTGCCAAGGTTGAAAGTTGAAACGAGCACCACCTAGCTGAGTGACACGGCGACTCGATTGCTGTACTACTGGCTGACACGAGGCAACAGGGGAGCCCGCCCTGTATCTGAAGATATTCTAGGTCGCCTTGTCCTGTCTCTTCTATGGTAAGGTATGGGGTTTCAATCTGTTGCCATCACTCGTGTCGCCAACTTTCTGCGCGCTAAGATCGGTTTCGTGAACTCAGCGGATCCTCATCAATCTTCCGCTTGATGGACTGTAAAAAATCAGACGAATATGACCAATAGGAGCCCCAGCCCAATCCCTTCATATAAGGGAAGTAAAACCTTTGGATAGCGACAGCCAAGATACGAGTAGATAGAAATCATCGACAGACTGAACGAAAAACTGCGACAGGCTGCATTGGTCGCAGAACCTCCACATTTTTGCTGTTGTGATCGCCACGAGCATCAGCATTATTCACCTACTGAAACATGGTTCTCTGATAGCTCCAATACGGTAAAGATATCTTCAGATACGTCTATGGCATCACGCGAGCAATCATAGAGAGTCGTCTCTTTTTTTCGTTGTACATGGCGCCAAGCAAAGTAGAAATGTTCATGACGCAACTCGTTCCATCTGTCAGCGTCCGCGCACAACGCCACAACTGACAGCCGGCACACAGGGCTGCCTGGCTGCCCTTTGCTTGCTTTGGGACCACGACACCCGGCTTTTGCCGGTGCACGACGCGCGGCCGCTCGCCACGTAAAGCCGGCACGACGGCGACACCACGCAACGCCATAACGCATCGTGTCCGCGTCCCCGCCCGCCCTACTCGCGCGTTTCAGGACTCGGGATCGCGCACGAAGAACGTGTCGTGGGCACATGGACGGGGTGCCTGCCGCGCGACGTGTTCGGCGGCCCGGGAAGGACCTCGCTGTCACGGAGATCGCGCTGCTGGGTCCTCGGATTCGCGCACAAGATTTTCCTCTTTCTTTCCCTCGTTACTTCGCTCTTGCACGCACAAAACTGGAGAAATGCTTTTTGACGAGCGGGGGCGTCAATTTGTGCCACTTCGCTTCCCGGATGCGATCGGAGCCGACGGAGGACAGTGGGGGCGTGGCCGCGTGGGGGTAACCGCAGCATCTCGCTGTTCTGTTCGTGCTGTGTCGTCGTCGGGGCGGAACCATATTCAAGTTTCTTTTGGGCTGTTCGGCACCAGCTGTACGTATCAGGCATGAGCGGCGTTAGGGTGCCAGGTGTTCGCCGCTGCGTTCAGGTTTCTCACCTGCCGTTGTTCTCAATGTTTCCGGAGGACAGCTCATACAGAAGGCATTTAGCTTCAGGCCACCCGCTCAACCGATGGTCGGAGGATACGAAAGCGGTGACACTAAACGCTGAACGTTTTAGAACCGGCTGGAGATGCTCGCAGAATAGGATGGCGTCTTCTCAGATTTGAAGAGTACCAGTACTGATCATCGTATGGAGGAAGTATAAAAGAAGACATTTAGCTGGACAAATTTTGATTTTGGAAAAGAAAACTATTTTCATTAAAAATGTGGTTTCTATGTAATAATAATGTTACTCCGTACTTTTTTTTTAGAAACATGTCACTCCGCGCGCCAGGAAACAATCGGATAAGCAGACACAACAGCCCACAATCAAATTTGGCCCAAGAGAAAATTGGCACGGCAAGAGGAAGACAAGGAACAAAAAAGAGAGAAAAAGGGAATTCTGTTTCGGGACCAAGCAAAACTAGATTGTTGTGCCATATGAAGGATGAAATATCAGTAAGTTTCTATTTACCGGTGGATCCCATCTTTAACTAGATTGTTGTGCCGTATGAAGGATGGAATACCAGTAAGTTTCTATTTACTGGTGGATCTCATCTTTTTGGAATCAGTTCCTTTTTTTGAATATTTTTTTTTTTGGAGCTTAGAATGTCCGGAAGCATGGGAGAACATTCTTTTGCTGATATTATTACCAGTAGTGGATACTTGGGTGGAGCGTAAGCATTGAAAGAAAAAAGAATCGCGGATGAAATAAACTGTCAACACAAGCTGGCGTCACTTGCAGAACACTGGTCAGATCTAAACACAACGTTCTTCACATACCTGACAGAATTATGTAAACATGTAATGAACAATATCCAACATAAGTTCACCATAAATTTTATTAGCCTTTTTTCCCCAACCAACTTCCAAGAACACCCGTTATTGCAGTTTCCTCACCACAAAAGAAACATGGCAGTTTCCGCCTAGGGCTTGGTTGGGTAAAACCCGTTCACAGTCATACCTCCATCAACGGCAATTGTCTGGCCGGTAATATAAGTGGAACCCGGCATGCAAAGAAAAGCAACAAGCGCCGATATTTCTTCAGGTCCTCCAACACGTCAAGCGGAGTTCGACTCACAACTTGTTCCTCGAAATCCTTATTTGCCAAAAATCTGCACAAAAGAAAGCAGTAATAAGAGTAAAGGACGGATTAGGGTTACAATTTAGGTAAGTACCCCTTCATTCCAAATTGTAAGTTGTTCCAGCTGTTTTTAGATATATATAATTTTTACTATGTATCTAGACATAATGTATATTAGGTGCCTAGCAAAAGGTATGTTTCTAGAAAAAAGCTAAATGACTTATAATTTGGATTGGAGTATGATGCAAATGTAATTCGTTAATACAAAACAATAGAATATTCTTACTCTTTCCGTAAGTGATGTGGTGATGTACCACGGAGCAACAGAGTTGGCTCGTATGTTGTCCTTTGCCCATTCACATGCTAGGTTCTTGGTTAGCTGGTTAATGGCACCTAAACAAGAATTTTAACTGGTTATGCATGCCACATGTCAAGAAAACCTTTTATTCATATACGACCAAGAGATAGAAGCTTGTATAATATTGAGTACAACTGTTACGTGTTACCTTTAGTCATAGCATATATAGTTCCACTATAGACGGCCATCATTCCACAAACAGATGATATGAATATAATGCTGCCTGAACCAGATAATTTCAGAAGAGGATGTGCAATTTGGCACAAGTGATATGCAGATTCAAGATTAGTAGCCATCAGAAATGAGTATTCCTCTGCAGTAAATTCAGTAGTCGGTTTCCTTATGTTTGTTCCTACATTGTTTACCTGAAAGATCAAATGAAGAAAGCCAGGATAAATGAACATGAAACAGATTCAGAATGTGAATAAGCAAATTGTAGGGGTTTACAAATAACTTTTAAATAAAAATGTAGACACATTTGCCATCACTCAACATAGTTCCTGCCATCATTAAGTACTTCCAACCTTATCAATCTCTGATAATGAATTCAACAATGTTATTCACATGAACACAAAACAGAACATCTACACTGGGAATTTCTTCATGGTGTTTGATATCCTTTTTGTATTGATAAAGAAGTAAGCCAACCATTTCATGTCTTGGCATAGTACTGCACTGCCTAGATGTAAAGATTTAACTGAAAAGAACTGCCTGTACCATAATTTCTAAGTTTGTACTTTGTACCATTTGGGTTGGGTCTCTAAACTTGTAAAGGGCATTTAAGAAACTTACCTATTTCAAAACATAATTTAATCAGCAACAAACATGGCTGTTTTAAATAATCTAAATGGCAATTTGATCATGTGATCATCATGTGAAATCTATAAAACCTATTTTCCCTATTATTTGAATCTAGTTTAGTCGTCCTCGGCCAAATTCTAGATGCGAACAGAGCCAATACCTCTTTTCAAGGAAAAAGAATCTTAAACATCTTGTAGGCTCATGGTCAACGTTGCTTAACTTCAATAGGATCAAACTTACAGGATACTTATCTATTGAAATGATATAAAGGCATATGGGTGCATCCATTCACTTAAAGAAGTATAAGAAAAAAGGACCAAGGATTTTGTTCTTTTCAATAGAAAAGGGACTCAAGGGTAAAGACTAACAGTTTCCTGCAACACAGTTCATTCAATGCTCCAAAGTTGAAGTGCACAAGCACCAAAATACTTGTTTTTTGACATAGACAGTTTTTAAAAAGAAAATCCTATAAATCTTGTTTGTAGGCATATGGTCAGTGCTGTTTAACTTGAATGAGGTAGAAGTTAAAGGACACCACTAATAGCCCATCAAACCAGGTTTGGACCTGCATCTATTTGCTTGAAAAAAGCTTATAGGTGCAGGGACCCAAGGATTATTTTCAAAAGACGAAAAAGAAAAAGAAAAAGGGAGCCAATGGTCAAGACTAATGGCTTCCTACAACTCACTTCACTCAACTCCAAATTTGGTGTGCACAAACTGCACTGTCATTGATAAATACTATCTCTGTGCTCTTTGTAGTACTTGTTTTCAGTGTAGACAGTCTCCATTATACATATTTGTCTAAAATAATTCTTATGAGGAATCCACAAGTATCATTACCATGCAAATATGTGATACATACTTGTTTGGTTAGATGAAATTGGTGCAAATGAATGTGATTTGGTAATTTAGGCTTTGAAGGCAATAGGAATTGGGGTGGGATGAGGAATGAGAAACTGATGGTCTAAGACTCTAAGTTCCACTTTTGTAATCACAATGAGTGAGGGGCACCATCAATGCTCTTTATCTTTACAATCAGATGGACACCATCTCAACCATTCATTGTGATTTGCTTTAGCATGACATATACAATGACAACTTCCCACTTTGCCAAAAACGAGACTGGAACCGAAAACATGAACTCCCAACCCTAACCCAACTGTTGCTAATCACCAAACTGCGAAACATACTTTCATATGTAACACCTATTTTTGAACTGCAAGCAGGTAAAGGCAGTGTGGCGATCGGCTGGATTGGAAGGATTCAGGTAGTGTCTTTGCTTATGCCAGGATGCAAAAGATACAGTGAAGCATGTCATTCAGTGCGGTGGGGATGACCAATTGAGAATTACATTCATTTTAAACAGTTGGTGGCGTGAGAGAAATTCAATCCGGGAAGGAGGCTTGAGATGATCAGCTGACCATATAGAGCAGGAGACAGGCTGCGGAGATCAAAGCTCTGAATTCTTCAGCACAGGAGGAGAATTGTAGACCACCACGGGCGATGGGAGCGGCCTCCACCAGGGACACTAAAACTGAATGTAGATGGTTCTTTCCAGAGAAGCAGAGGCAAGCGGTGGACCAGTCCTGGAGTCTGTTTGAGGCTGTACAAACCACGCCTGCAGTGCTTTTCAAATGGAGCTGGTGGCCTGTGTCAAAGGCGTTAGTGCAGCAGTGGTGCTGGGGATTTCTGATATTGTCTTGGAGTATGATGCAAAAGAAAGTGGTCTCTGTGATTGAAGGGGATAAAGTCAGACTTGCGTTAGTGGGTGGAATTGTCCATGAGCTAGAGGAGTTAATAGCTGAAAATTTTAGTCAATTTTCAGATACTTGTGCTTGTGCTGAAGTTAGAGGAGTTAACAGCACAAGTTTTGGCTTGAAAATCCCTATTTCAAATCTGAAAATTGAAAACTTCAGCACAAGTATTGGCTAAAATTGAAGTTAGAGGAGTTAATAGCTGAAAACTTCAGCACAAGTATTTCAAGCCAAAACTTTAGTCATTTTTAGGTGAAGTAATGAGATTTAGCTGGCATGGTTGAGTAATGAGATTGAATAATTTGAATTCCTTTTTCAAAAAAAAGGTTCTATACACGCTATAAATCCACATTAGACATCAACTAAAAAGTGACTGATGTTTCGCAAAAAAAAAAAAGTGACTGATGTTGTTGACTCACGAGGATGTTGAGCTTGCCGCCGAAGAGGTCGCCGACCTCGCGGAGCAACCGCTCCCGCTGGTCCCTCTCGGAGAGGTCGCAGACGGAGCCCGAAACGCGGAATCCCCTGGCCTCCCACTCCTTGATGCGCTCGCTGAGCTCCTCCGCCTTCCGGGAGCATGTGTGCACGGCCGCCCCAGCGCCGCTAGCTCCTCCACTACCGCACGCCTACACGACACGGACGCGAGCTCGATTGAATCTCCGTAGCGGGTTTGCAAATGCCGGAAGAAACTAGATAGGCGTTTGAGGGAAGCCGTACCCGATGCCGCGGGTGCCGCCGGTGACGAGGGCTGTCTTGCCGTGGAGTGCCCATCTCCCCGAGGACCCTATCGCCGTGCCCGAGGTCTCCGCCGCGGCCATCCCAAGCTGGTCTCCTCTTGCCTCTCCCTGCTCTGCTCAGCCGCTGGCAAGAGGCAAGTGAACAATCGACGTGGGGAATTGATTGTTGGGCAGGGGACGCGGGGATAAGAATCAGTAGCATTTGGATTTTAAGAAATAAACTAGTATTTATGATAAACACGTGGATCTCACGATAAAATAAATAATAATACTGTAAAATTAAGACAATTAATTCAAAGGAAAAGTTCATGAAAACGCCCTAGCAAGAACAAACATAATGAAACGACGAATTTAATTTGGGCATGTGTTGTATTGTTACCGAGGAAAAAAACTAGGGAGTTGCTATATTTTAGGCGATAAAAAAAGTTGGATTTCGTGACGATCATCGTTCATCTTCCTCCTCTCGCCGCCCTCTATTTTCACGCCCCCCCCCCCCCCCCACCCACCAGCCACCACCTCGCCGGGGCTAGGGTTCGTCGGACCTCGAGTCCGCTCTTTTAAAGACGGACTATTGGGTGGATGGCCGTAGCATCCACATGATTGCATCTCAGTGTTCAACGTGGTGAGGCCGAGGAAGAGGAGGGCGATGATGGCGGAGGAACTGTGCGATGATGCATGGGGTCAACATATTGCAGGTCTGGCGACTATGCAATTGCTTGTCGATTTTGCTACACTCACGGATCTCATCAACTATGTCCAGATATCGCCACAGCCAAACACTTTTCTCTTGGAGTCTTACGGCCTCTGACAACTACTTTGGCAGTCGGTATACCATATGGCGCAGTGTTTTTGGGCTCTTCACATATGTTGGTGCTAAGCAACTTTGGAAGACAGCGGCACCTCCCCAAGTGTGTTTCTTCTTTTGGCCAACCCTGCATGGTCGATGCTGGACCGGGGATCGCAAGTTTCAACACGGGCTGCAACAAAACAATACGTGCATCTATCTTCTGTGATCAGGCACCAGATACGATGGACCACATCCTTTTAGGCTGCCGTTTTAGTAGAGACTAGAGAGGTGTGGTAGATTTCCTTGATCGATTGGATCTCCAACATTGCATCACGGTTGCTGAAGAATAGGCTTTCTTGTGGTGGCTACGCGTCAGAAAAGGGTTGCCAAAGGCGCTTCGTCGAGGGTTTGATTCAATGTTTTTCCTAATTAGTTGGATGCTTTGGAAGGAGCGCCATGCCGTAACTTCCGGATTGACAACCGTTTAGCCCACACAGCTTTGCGATGGACAGCCACAACGGCGCTAAGCGTGGTTTCGTGCACTCAGGCAAAAGCTACAAGAAGATTGGGGTCCTGCTGGTGAGAGTATGAGTGCTTCATCTTGATTTCTTGTGCAAAAATTTGGTTCCAAGGCATTTAGTAGTGGTTAGGTTCTGCCCTTTGGTAACCATGTTGTTATCATTTGGTTTGTTAGCATACCGCATTGCATTGTAAAACTCTTTTCTCGCTAAAAGAAAAACACGCCGGGCGTGATCTCGAAAAAGTGCCTCATCCAACCGAAGTTGCACTACTACATTTGTTTTAATGGTGGTGGTCATTTTTGATTTACGGTGGCGGCTTTTGTAACCACCAACGAGCTAGGGTCACGGTTAATCATCCAATTAGCCGTGGTGGTTTTAGCACACCCAAATATCCGCCACCATTAATGAAATATATATATATATATTTTAAAAAAACAAGATCTAGGCCCAAACGGGCCCCGAATCCGCCGCCGCCGAACACTTTTAGGGTTAGGGTTAGGGTAGGAAGGAGCAGATCCGCGTTGCCGAATTCGTCGGGTCGATCCGCCACCGCGAGGGACGAAGCGCGACTCTGATCCACCACCGCGCCGGGAAGGAAGGAGATCGGGCGGGGGAGCAGTGCGCCGATTCGCCATCACGCCGTCCCGGGAGCGCGCCTGCCGCTTTAAGCGCCGCCCGTGCCCGGGGAGGGTGACCCGCCCCGCCGCGCCGGATCCTCCCCACGCCGCGGGCGCGGCGCGACGCTCGCCGCCCCGAGTGCCGCCGCCACGCCGTTCGCGCCGTCGAGATGCGCCATCGCCGCCTCGAAGCGCCACGAATCCGCCGAAGGGCCCCGCTGAGGGCGAGGCGCGCGTTGCCGCCGATTGTGGAGGGTTGGGTTAGCGCCGCCGTGATTGGGGACGAGGTGACATTGGGAGAGGAGGGGGAGAGAGGACGGTCATGTGGCTGTTGCTAGTGTGGGAGGGGTGAGACGAGGGAGGGAGTGGATGAGGCGGAGTGCGGTGCGGGGGGCGGGGAGGAGAGAAGTGAGGAGGGGAGAGGGTGAGGTGAGATTGGGGTCCGTGGTTGTATTTATATGCGTGAGGTATTATTGGGCTTGAAGCCCGGTATTGGGCTTCCAAATGCTAACAAAGTTGTGCGAGTTAATTAACCGTGATGCTTTTTTTTTAATAAAAACTGCCACGGTTAATATATTTTACCATAAAGTTTCTTTAACCGCCATGATAAATTAAGGCATTTACCGTGGTGGTTTTTTAAATAACCGACATTATTAATTTTTTGGAAGTGCCTCGTAAAAGAAGTTTTGTAGTAGTGTTGGAACCTTTTCGTTTTTTGCTTTTGAGTATATCAGTTGCTCTTTCAGACAGATCATGAGAGTGGTAATCGTCTTGGCGGTGTCGCCCTCGCCCTTGATGCTGATGCAACAGACCAGCAGCATCTCCCGACGACACACCCTTGAAAGACCGAGGCATGGTTATTGGTTACTCCATTTTTGGCCTTGTGTACACTTCCTCTTCCCGTGCTACGTATGTTTGTGCATGGCGGATATACGGCAAGTAGGCAACAGAGCGGCAATCATTGGATTGGCTAACATGAGTGACAACATAGCAGATAGTAGCTTCCTTCTTGCTCTTGCATGCAAGGTTTGTCCTATCAGTTTATTCCGATTTTATTTTTTCAATATAAAGAATCACGCCATGGACCTGCTTCCTCAAATAGATCATGAGAGTGGTAATCGTCGTTGGTAATTTCATTCTTGCTCCTGCATGCAAGATTGGCTAATCTAGGTTATATGAATGTATACATCATGTTCATCACTTTGTATAAGTAGAACCTGTCTGATCTACTGCTAGTGATCCTATAAGTGTTATTTGTTCTAACAACGACCCCGTTACATGGAAATTTTTTTTTTTTGAAAGCTAATTCGGGGAAGCTTCCCCCCCTCTTTCAAAAAAAAAATCTCGCTTTTAGGGAACGGGAGGAAACCACTGTCGTCCGGTTAATTTTGGAAAACCGGACTAAAACCAACGGCTCTCCGGGGAGGTGGATGATGGAAGCGCCGGCGCCGCCCATCACCACGCGAGAGCACGCGACGGACCCGCCCACGACGGTGGGGAGGCGCTGCCAGACAGCGTCCCACGCCTGGGACGGGAGGGAGGAGGGTGCCGGTCGCCGCCACACCACGCGGAGCCGCGCTTTCGGACTTCGCCCGCGGCGGTGGGAGGCGCGCGACCGGCAAGCGTCACGCCGGGACGGAGAGAGGAGGGTGCCGGCCGCCGCCGCACTACGCCTGAGCCGCGCTTCGGACTTCGCCCGCGGACGGTGGGAGGCGCGCCGGCAAGCGTCATGCCGGGACGGAGAGAGGAGGGTGCCGGCCGCCGCACGCACGCCTGGAGCAGCGCTCGGACTTCGCCCGCGACGGGTGGGAGGCGCCGCACCGCAAACGTCGGGCGCTCGGACGGGAGAAGAGGGTGCCGGGCGCCACACCACGCATATCGCGAGCCACCGCCACGACGGGGACGGGACCCGACAACGACGCTAGCGTGGCCGAGCTGAAAGACGGCGAGGTGCCGCTTGGGGTGGGGAAGGTGGTAACATGTCAACGCCTCCCGGGAGGAAAGCGACGCCAAGGCCGTCGCCGATGACCGCGATCGGTGCAAAGCGAGCAAGGATTTCTCCCCGACCACCCACACACCGTATCGATGAATGGAATCACCACGAACAACGCCCCAACGAGGAAGAATGGCACCCGAGGGTGTCGCCGTTGTCGGCACCAAAGACGCAGCCCGCACTAGGATTTCTCCCGGTGATTTTGAAACCATCGACCGCACCCGGCCGTCCGCTCCAAAGAAGACGGAGGAAGAGGAAAAGAGGACGCCTCCAACGAGGGAGCGGTGTCCGTAGACACCGCCCGTCCACACCATGACCTCAACCAAAACCATCAAGATGCCGGCGGCGCCCGTGGGTGCTCTCCACAAACCAAAGAACCCGGGCGAGCAGCAAAGATGAGGGGGAGCACGGCGCCGCACGCAGAGATCCGCGGCGCTGAGGAACGGGCCGGGCGCCCCGGCGGAGGTCCGGGCCGCCCCGGCGGCGTCACCCGCGCACCGGCCTCCGAAGGGCGGTCCCGCTGAAGACGGCGTCCGCGGTCTCCGCCTCGGGTCTTCACTTTCGGCGGCGGCTGCGCGCCGCCGCATTGCTGCTGCACCCGCGCAAGACCTCGACGGTCTTGACACGGCAGCCCGGCGCGCCGGCGCCGCCCGGTAGACGGCACCGGCGAGGACTAGGCGCCTGCTCGCCGGGCGAGACGTCGGCGGCGCCCGCCCGGCGCCTCGCCGCCCGATGGGCCGCCAAAAGAAGATGGAGGGGGGACACAGTGGCGGGGAGGGAGTTGGCGGCGGCGGGACCATGGATCCGGCCATGGGAGACGAGATCGGTACTGGAAGGATTCGGGCCGCTGGCGGCGGGTAGGGTTAGGGTTTGGTGAGTGCGAGGGGGAGAGTGAAGGCGGGGAAGAGCCTCCCCGCGCCGTCCACGAGGGCCGCGCGGGCTTCTGGCGGCCCCCTCGTGCAGCGGCGCGAGGGGCGGGCGGTGGTGGTGGAGGGTGCCCGGCGGCGGCGGTGTCGGCTCCGCCCGAAGTCGCCTAAGGAGCGACGCGGGCGCGTCCCACCTTTTGTTTTCGGCTCTCTTTGTTTTCGCTCTCTTTGTCATGATCCGGCCATGGAAATTCATGAATTCATTCTTGCTCAACCGATGATGAAAGTGATTTCCTTTTTTATATATACTGTATTATTTGTTTTATCCGGCAATTTCCTTCTAAGAATGATTTGTGCCGGGGTGAGCAAAATTATTCGTTTCACCGCCGGAGACCCTATAAATACATGGCCCTGCATGCATATATCTATCGTTGCCAACCACACCACCAACACAAGCACAAGTTGAGGTCGATAGAATTTGCAAGTAGCGATGGCCGGGCTGAGGCACAAGCACAAGATCACCGAGAAAACAGCAGTGCCGCTGCTGCCTCTGCTCATCCTCCTGCCGCTGACGATGCTCTCTTCCATCGCGTCGGCCACGCGCCGCTCGCCGGCAGCGCTGAGCGCCGACGAGGGATTCGCGGTGCTGAGGACGGTCCCAACTGGACCGAGCAACGACACCAGCCCGCCACGGCCGCCGGCGTCTCAAGTGGGCAAGGGCCCCGTCATTGACCTCCCGGTGCTAAGGAAGGTTCCGACGGGACCGAGCAACATCACCAGCGACCCGCCACCGGCGCCGGCGTCTCAAGTGGCCGAGAGCCCCATCGTTGACCTCCCTGTGCTGAGAAAGGTTCCCACGGGACCAAGCAACATCACAAGTGATCCACCGCCACCGCCACCGCCATCTTCAGCGGCCACAAGCACCCATGCCGATGATCTCGCGGTGCTAAGGAAGGTTCCCACGGGTTCCCACCGGGCAAACAACGAGACCAGCGACCCACCGCCGCCGCCGAAGCTGGTCGCCACTAGCCCTTGATTCCCAAAGCTGTAAGCTGTGTGTGTGCGTGAGAAGCGATTTTGATACTTGTACTGCCGTTATCATGCATTGAGATTTCATCATGCAAACTTGGATTTGTACTGACATAGTAATACATATGCCGTGACCAAACATTTCCTTTGAAGTTACAAACAAATATTTCCTTTGGATGCCCTGTGAAATTTTGCTTCCGTTTCCCTTTTCTCACCGGCCAAATTAACGTTTCCCTTTAAAAAGAAAGTTGTTTTCAAAGTAATAATTGAGTTGTCTTAAAATATCATAGCATAAGATCAACACTTTTCCTATATTTCAGGTGCCTGAAATTTAAGAAGATTTCGGGCAACACTTTTTGTACTACTACATTGTTATTTTTATGATTTGTTATTTATCATAGTAACACATTAAATTTTTTGTTCTTGTCTAACTATAGAAAATAATTGTTAATTTTTAAATTGTCCTTGTGCCAACACATATAAAATTTTGTAAGGTTTGTAGTTTTGTTTAACTGGTTTCTATTATTGGAACCAAAATTGTTGTGTGTCTACAAAAATTACGACGAACTAAATCTGTAATTTTAGTATAAAATATGTGCAATAACCGCCGCCTAAATAAAACAAAAATTCAGGCACTTGAAATTTAGCAAATCCCTAAGATCAAAGATAACAACCATTGGTTGAGTAATTGTTCCGATGGTAGGATATGAAGGTTTTGGTTTAGAAGGGAAACCACCGGAAGATCTCGAAATTCATACGGAGTAGAATACTATTGAAAGATCTAAACTTGAATTTAAATTTGGACAGAGCCATCATAGATTAAGCTAAGTTTAAGCAGATCCATATAGAAGTAACAAGGATGTGCCAAGCAAAAAGGTAAATACTATGGATATAGATGAAAAAATACAGAACATTGTAATTCGTAACCTTACCACATCTGCATAAATTAATATTTTAAAGAATATGTTAAGAAAAAGAAAAAACACATTAATTCGCATGTACTCCTAAATTTGTCTGTGAACTCCTGGAGCATAGCACGGATTTATAGGTTAGTGACAGAAAAAAAAATGATTATAGTATGTGATTCTGCAAGGTTATCCCTTGTTGAAAGTCCAGTATTGCTGGATAAAAATGCTCAGAATAGATGAATGAATTCATGAAGCCACCTTTAATTTCCATGTAACGGGGTCTAAACTGGTTGAACTCCTCTAAGTTGAACATTCGTCTTCTTAATTAATTGTACATCACCATCGATTCATCCGGAAAACAATATCTCCACTTCACCACACGCTGCCCGTGCTCCAGTTTGTTTTGTCCCCGGAGCCTCTTCGCTGTTGTAGTCGTTGCTAGTGTTCCTCTGACTCCGCTGCGTTCTTCTTGGCCTCGGTCCAACGGATTCACCGGATTCCATGCCGGAGCTGTAAGAGTCCTCTACTGCTGTAATTTTGAAGACGCCACTCACATCATCTGCTCGTGTTTCCCCTTGCAAGTATTTAAGGATCTGCGGAGTACGTCATGTCAAATTTCTGAAGAAATAACCACAAGTGTAGGATGGTATTGGAACTTAGCCGCGAGTGGTCAGAGAACGAACGAACCTGAACCATGGATGGACGCTGCAGCGCTGATTGGCGCACCGCAGCCGCAGCGCACTCGACCATCCGCATCATTATGGATGGATCGTAATCAGTTCCAAGTCGGGGATCTACGAGGGTTTTGAAGGCTGCCATCCTCTGCAACTTGTCGAATCAAGGGTCTAGCCTGCAGAAGCAACCGCATATAAGAATGAGCTTTCAACATGCTTTTACCTAAAAAAAACAGCAGTTGTTGTAAATTCAGGAACTTGTTTCTGATGGACTGACCCAACCAACTAATGTGTCATCCATGTAGGACTGAGATGACTGAACCGGTAGCCTTCCAGTAATCAGCTCCAGAAGGACGACGCCAAAAGAGAAAAAACATCGGCTTTGTCAGTTAGTTTTCCACTAGATAAAAACTCTGGAGCTATGTACCTGCAGGAAACAAGTGAGAGAGACGGTAGTTATATTAGACGCTCATCCGCTGAAAACTTATTTAATGATGGTAATGTAGAATGGCAACGATAAAAGGACTGACCCGAATGTTCCCATTATTCTTGTGGAAACATGAGTGTGATCTCCTGGTTGATACTTTGCTAACCCAAAATCTGCAACCTGCAAAGAATTAGGACATACTAATAAACAAAGGTTTGTGGCTCCTGCACAATGTTGAAGATGAACTATGCTTGCTGAGCTTAACAGCATACTCCTAAGGTCAATTAGAACAGTAAGTTTTAGAAGAAAAGAATTAGGTTACACCAAAGGTCACAGTTTAAATGCTGTGCACTCTGTTTATAAAACACAAAACTCATAGCATACACTTGCTGTTTTGGCATGTAGTGCAATATTTTCTCCATATCGGTCAAAATGATACCTTGGGCTCAAAATTATGATCAAGAAGAATGTTGGACGCCTTGACATCACGATGTATGATTTTAGGATAACCTGGCAATAAGAGTAACTCGTCAGAGTTCAGTACTGCACTTCTAGATACGAAACTGAAGAGACCAAAAAATGTGCAAAAGTATATATTGACTGACAGTCGTCATGAAGATAGGCCAGGCCCCTTGCTGATCCTACAGCTATTTTCCATCTTTGATGCCAGTCCAGGGGTGGACCATTGTGCCCTATGTAATGTGGAATGTCAATCTTAACACGAAATGAAGTCGGTTATCTGCTAAACCAAATCCAAGAAGGCAAGAACATTCATCGAACATATTGCAGGACTGGAGGACCAAGAACCCAGCAACTTACCGTGCAAATGGGTGTCTAGTGTCCTATTGGGGACAAACTCGTAGACCAGCAACCTTTCGTCGGAGTAGATACAGTACCCGACGAGCGTGACAAGGTTCCGGTGGTGCACGCGGCTGATG
Organism: Hyparrhenia diplandra; assembly: GCA_015847255.1. NCBI lineage: Eukaryota > Viridiplantae > Streptophyta > Magnoliopsida > Poales > Poaceae > Hyparrhenia > Hyparrhenia diplandra. The sequence continues at coordinate 23,122 of JADLZK010011857.1, read as the reverse complement.
ATCTCGACCTCGGCCCGGAACTCGCGGTCTCCCTGCCGGCTCTCCGTCTTGAGCTTCTTGATCGCCACCTCGGCGCCGTCGAGCCTCCCCTGTACACGCACCCGAAGCCGCCCTGCCCGATGATGTTGCCGGGGGCGAACCCGTCCGTCGCCGCGGCGAGCTGCTCGTACGTGTGCGAGCCTCCGGTCGGCAGCTCGGTGACGATGTCCACGGAGTGCAGGCGGTTCTCGGACCCGGCGTCCGAGAATGTGCCGCTCGTCTGGGGAGGCGTGGGCCGCTGCTGCTGCGCGAAGTAGTGCTCCGACGGCGGCGCTTGCTGAAGTACTGGCCATGTCGAGCCATCTGAAACACCACGCGTACGCAGACGCACGCAAATACCGAGCTGTTTTTTTTTTAGATAATGGGAACAAGGACATACACAGCTGATGCATGAGCAGTGATCAGTTTGTTCTATGTACCTTTGTGGTAAACCATCGGTGCTGGCAGTGGCAGCTGAGTTGCTACCTGCAGTACCACCGGGCGGCGCCGGCGCCGTCTCCTTCTCCGCCGGATGAAGCAGCAGGCCACCACGCACAAAACCAGAAACACCGCGGCCACCACGGCCCCCGCGATGATCCAGTGCACGGCGCGAGAACTCAAGGTCCACGAGTCACTTTTTGTGGCCACTGGGGATGCATCTGAGGCTGGGGCCGCCGTCAACTCTGCCGCGGCACGGCGTGGAGGAGATGGCATCGAGGCCCGCCGGTCCGCCGGTGGTGTCCAGCACTGTCTTGGCGCGGTGGAGGAAACTACCAGCGAGGTCGTACAGCGACGCCACGGATGATGGCTCAGGAAGAGGGCCGTACTTAGGCGGCGCCGGAGGAGGAGGAGGAGGTGTGAACGGTGGCGGCGGCCTCTTTGGCCGGAACGGCAAACCAGAAACGCGACCACATCATGGCTTCAGCACGGACAGTACAGAACCATGTAACTCATCTAGCGGGAACGCAAGATTTATAAGCTTAAGTTTTATTGATTGTTCTAGGGCCGGACGCGGCTGCGTTTGCAGGTCGTTCTTAACCTTGCGGCGCCGGATGCTGCTGTTTCCGTAGAACAGAGTGCGGTGAGCGCACGGGAAGGCGGAAACAATCAGCTCAGCATGGGAGGTGGAATATCATGACAGCGGGTGCGTTTAGAGGCCAAAATTTTGGACCAAAATTCTGGAATTTGGGCTAAAATTCTGGAATTCCCGCACTCGTAATAACTGAAAAGACCGTAAGACATTTCGTTTGTTTGTGGTAAATATTATCCTATCATGGGGTAACTAGGCTCAAAAAGAATCGTCTCATGAATGTAAATCTAAACTGTGTACTTAGTTTATTTTTTTTACCTACATTTCATACTCCAAAAATGCGTCTTTTAGTGCATTTATTGTTTTGATGTGATGAGATGTGATGGGAGTGTAGCAAATTTTAGAGTGAATCTTTGGCCTCTAAACGCAGCGGCGTGTTTTTTCCATTGGAACCGTCTCTATCAGACCTGTTACACGCGTAAGCGTTGGCTGGAATGAACACTCAAGCATCGGATCATGTCAGATTCAGATTTCAGAGAGTATTTTTGGTGTCAGTGGGGTCAAATCCAGGGGATGGACTAAATCATAGCAGTTGATGGCATGGTCAAACCAGTCCTCCCAACAGTACATGGAATCGAGCTGGATGCAAATATGCAGTCTGCTACGGAGTAGGAGTACCTTTTTAGTAAGAAAACGCATCTTACTACTGCTACTACTATTGCTAGCTGCACAGGCACTCATGATATTTCACATTAAGCAAAAATTAAATCCTAAAAAAGAATTTTATAAAAAAGAGATTAAATCCTGAAAAATCTCATAAAAAGAGACACAAAGCATTAGGACTTCATGTTTTTTGACCTGGGGTCTCCCCTTTTTTTTTTTTTTTTACATTAAATGCAAGAATGAATACGTATAAGGATTTACACAGCTTCTAGGCTCAAACAAAAAAGAAAGGAAATTACATATCATCTCTCCAAACACTATTTGGAACACTTATGGAGGTTTTGGCCTTGATAGCTCATCCCTAAACATGCTCTTCCAGCGATGATGTTGTTTCTCATTTTTCAAATCACCCAACATTTAGTTATGATCAGCTCTCTAAAGATGACATTATTGAAGGTGTTTTTTGCCTGTGGCAACATATCAAGAGGATTGAGGTAGAGGTTCCATTGCATTGGAATTGAATTCCAATAGGCAGAGCTGAAAGGGCACGGTAAAAAAGAGATGAAAACAGGTTTTTTCAAGTCTCTCTCAAAAGAAACCAAAAAGAACTTGTGATTTTTCTAAGTTGCTTGATCCCCAAAGCCATTTGAAAAGGGGTGAACATGGAATGGACCCAATGAGAATTGAATAGACCCCCTCTCCTCCACCCTCCCATCGTTTTTTCCCCAAGCTACGATTGCGGATCTGAATCGACCATGGACGGCGCTTCGCCCTCCTTGGCGCGGGCTTCCCGGGCGGAGCGGTTGACGAGGAGAAGCTGCTAGCTTCTCGCCACGCTACGGCGGAGCTAGACCCGGCGCCGTGGGCGGATGACGCGGTGGTTGCTTCGCCTTTCACCGGCCGAGCCGAGGCCGCTCGATCTTTGGGTCCGGAAGCTTCGCCGCCGCCAAGGTCCCGGGGCATGGTGGCCCTCGGTGACTCGAGGCGGATTCGAATCCGATGGTGAAGATGTTGAAGGCGCGCCCTCTCCGCCCGCCGCGGGCAAGGGCAAGGGAAGTATTGGAGCCAAGCAAGCGCCGCCGGCGCCCAAGCGTCACCGTGAAGCGCGGGAGAGGCGGGGCGATGTTCGGCCGATGCGCAGCGGCCGACGAGCTCTGGCCAGCGCTCGTCTGGCCGGGTTGCTCGGTTGTGGTCCGGATCCTCCCGGCGGGAGCCCTCGAGATCCTCCCGCGCACCCAGCCCGGGCGGAGGTCAGCCGGATGCTCGGGGATTCTTTCAGTCCGCGGTCGGCGTTTGTGGCCGCACGCCGTCCCTCGCCGCGGCCGCCGTGTCCCGTCCCCTCCGGAGCTCAATGGGCTGTGTTTCAAGCGCCGAGGGAGGGCCATGTCAAGGCCAATTGTCAATTCCGTCGCGGTGCTACAACTGCCTGATGATGAAGGTCATCGTCGCGTCGCCCTGCCCGGCCCCGCCAAATGGAGCCCCGGAGGGGGCAAACGGCCGCGGCCCATCCCCCGAGTCCCATTGCCGCGGGGTAGTGGCGCCTCGCTTTTCGCTAGCAGGCGCCAGGCCGCACCTCGCAGACGGCCCTCGGATCCTCCGCCTTCGCTAGTGGATCACCGTCGGTCAATCACGACACCCGGTGGCCTCGCCACCTTCCTCGTCGACCTCGCTGCCACCACCGCCGCCGTTACCCAATGTCCCACCGGGAGAACGGTCCGCCCATCCCTGCGCCGGCCGGTTGTGGTTCCCTCCACTCCGGCCATCCGATTGGAAGAGGAGGCTACAGGGCGTCTTGTGACCGCGATGATTGGCGGCACGCGTCCGGACAGCTACGTGGAGGACATCTACGGCTACCGTTGAACAACTTTGGCATCACCGCGCATGAGGTGGTGGTTCGTCGTCATGAACCGGAAGATTTTCTTGTTCGCCATCCACGCCGAGGATCGGCGGCATGTTTTGCGCTCATCCCCCTGGTAACATCCCGCTGATCTGAAGCAATGGCGGCGCACTTCTTGTCACGGCTTCGGAGACTTTTCGATTCAAGGTGCTTGTTGCCATCCGCCAAGTGCCAAAGACACGCCGCGACATCTTTGAAACAAAGACAAAGAGTTCTTGGTAATTCCTGCACACATGTTGCGCTGTCCGATTTGCGTGACACACCAATTGAGGATGATAGGGAATTTTTGTAATCGCACGGTGTCGCGTCACCCATCACGCATCCATGAGACTCAACACATGTACATTGAGGAGCCATTGACCACTATTGAGTTGGAGCGCCTGGGCGGTCGGCCCCGATTGATGAGGTTCGTTGCAGGATTGTATACAGTGAGCTTGTGCCTTCGGCTGGGGCACCACCTGATGCCGGCCATGATGAGCACCAGGCTGATGATGAGCACGGTGGTGGGGGTGCAAGCGGCCGGGATGGTGAACATTGGGCTACTGATGAGTTCAACCCGACCCCCGCCGCAACTCATCCGATTTGGCCGGCAAGAATTCTATCAAGATCACCCTCATGTCGATTACCCGCCAAGCTATGGCCGGGACTCTAATCAGATGGTGTTGGTTGGGACCTTGGCTTGCCCGGTGCCTCCTGTTAATCCAAAGCCTAGTTCAAGAGTGCCCAAGCGGCCCGAGTTGAGTTCACCTTTTGTTGCTTTGGTACACGAGGGATCCAAGACCATGTGAACCCGGATTGGTTAATAGTTTTTTGGCACTGGCACCGCATTTGTTGCATGATGGCCGACCTGGCCGAGGCACTGCAGTGGAACATTTTGACTGGTGGTCTGAATATTGTGTACGGGGAGAACTCAATCGCTGTGGCCCGCGGATTGCCCAGCCTGAGGTCCATGTCCTGACCCCGGTGCTCTTGGAGGGTGGATCGGATGAACGCGGTCAGCTTCTCGAGGGGGAGCTTGCTGGAGCGCCTTCACGGCACTCGCACCCCGAAGTTTCAGCGGAATCCGGACCACTCCACAGCCCATCCCTTACTCGGACTGGTGGGCGAATTAGCGGATGGGGAGCTTGCCGGAGTGCTCCTTGTGCCGCAGCGGCTTCTGCTGGCGAATGTTTCTATCGGCCCGGCCGAGACACTTGTTGCGGCTGAATAATGAGGCCCCCACGTTGTCCGACGACACCACCGCCGAAGAAATGGTGGTGCGGCTGGTGCCACATCCGCCGCAATGGATGCCTTCACTTTGCCTAACGCCACCATCGGGGAAGAAATGGCGGTGCCACCTCCGTCATCCTCCGAAGATGAGGACACGCCAACGCTTTGACAGGGCTCGGACTTGAAGAAATCGGCGATTGGTCGTGCGCCGTTGGCAACCCCGTTGATCAAGTCCAGCCCACGCCGCGTCGCCGCGGACACCGCATCGGCCCGCTTCCGTGCGCCGCGGCGCCGCATCGCTGCGCCCAAGGGCGCCAAACGCGTCTTGCAAGCACAGATGCTTCGCCCGCAAGCTCGGCGTTCATGTCGACGGGGAGGCGCCGCCGCAATCGAGGAGAGAGTCATAACCATCTTGAAGTGGAATGTCTCGCACCAAACGTCGCCGCTTCCAAACTCTACCGGATGACGCTACTGGACTTGGCCGCCTCGGGGGCTGAACACTGAGGGGCTGGCCGAGGAGGCCTCCTAATCGCCCCTGGGACACTTGTAGTCGCTCAACTGGTTACCAATGTTAGACAACCTATCCTTTCTGGTGTGGAACATGCGTGGGCTAAACGACCGCGCGCGTAGAAGTGTGGTCGGGGCGTTGATTTGCAATCACCGACCCGCCGTGGTGCACTGCGCAAGAGTCCAAATTGGCTCTCGTAGACAGCCGCTTGGCTAATGAGTTCATGGGTTCCGATTATGAGTTTGTCTTTCTTCCATCGTTGGGGGCTTCTGGTGGCATCATTCTAGGCTGGGAGCGCAACACTTGGATTGTGCCGGCCTCCGTATGTAATCAGTTCTCCGTCTCGGCCCAGCTGAAACTGGTGGGCTCGGTTAGCGTGCCATGGTGGATCACCGTTGTCTACGGGCCGCAAACTGATGCTAACAAAGTCGCTTTCCTCTCAGAGCTGCTGCAATTTCGTGAAGCTCACCCTGGACCATGGCTAGTTTGTGGGGATTTCAACATGATTTATCGTGCTTCAGACAAGAATAATGACAGGTTAGATCGGAGGAATATGAGGAGGTTCAGAACTTTCATTGATCGAGCACAGCTTGAGGAGATTGACATGGTTGGGCGACGTTTTACTTGGTCTAATGAGAGACCGCATCCCACGCTTGAGTTGCTGGATCGGTTGTTTGCGACAGGGGACTGGTTTGAGACTTTTCCAAACCTTGTGCTCAAGCCGCTCTCCTCAGATTGTTCGGACCACTGTCCGCTCCTGTTGCAGCTCTGCTCCAACACAGGGGCGAAACGCCGGGTTCCGTTTCGAGAGCTTCCGGGCGAAGCTCGGGGTTTCTTTGACGTGGTCTCTTTGGCATGGACGCCGCTCGCTCACCGGGGCGATCCCTTCCGTCTATTGGATAAAAATTGCGGAAAACCGCCTGCATTCGCGTAAATGGAGTAATGGCGGAATTGGGAGCATACGCTTGGAGTTAGCGTTGGTCGAGAGGTTATATTCAGGTTTGATGATGCAAGGGAACACGGGGCCTTGGAGGCCTGGGAATCTCGTGTGCGGACAGCCTTCAAGGCTGCGTGTGCTCGCCTTGCGTCCCTCCTCCGATCCATTGCTAGACAAAGATCTCGTGAGCGATTTCTTCTTGGTGGTGACGCCAACACTCGTTTCTACCAGTTGCAAGCCTGCCATCGCTTCGAGAAGAAATAGAATTGATTCTTTGTGGGTGCACAATGAGCAAGTGGTGTCGGATGAATCCATGGCCGATGCTTTGTACGAGCATTTCAACAACATACTGGGCTCCAACTTTGTACGCACTAGGGGATTAAATTTGGTCACACTTGGGCTGCCACAATTGATCAACCATCCCTGGAGGACATCTTCACAGAGGAGGAAGTGTGGCAGGTTGTCAGGGACTTACCCAATGAGCGTGCACCTGGCCCTGATGGCTTCACAGGAATGTTCTACAAGGCAGCTTGGCCTGTTATTAAGACTGATGTGCTAAATGCTATCAACGCATTCTGGTCAAGGGACTCTCGAAGCCTTCACCACCTCAATGATGCGTACCTGATTTTGCTCAAAAAGGTTGATCAGCCCAAGGAGATTCGTGACTATCATCCAATTAGTCTCATGCACAGCTTCGGCAAGCTCATTACAAAATGCCTCGCCAATCGTTTGGCTACAAAGATTGGACACCCCGGTGCTCGAATCAGTCGGCCTTTATCAAAGGTCGTAGTCTTCACGACAACTTCAGGGAGGTCCAACTTTCGGCTAGAGCAATCCATGCAGCAAAGCAGCCATGCATCCTGCTTAAAATTGATATTGCCAAGGCTTTTGACACGGTTTCTTGGCCTTTTCTCCTGGAGCTGCTGCAGCATATGGGCTTTGGGTGTAGATGGCGAGACCGATTTCGGCCGTGGCCGTCTTCGCCGCACCAAAATCTTGCTCAATGGGAGGCCAGGTAGGCGAATCTGTCACGCGCGGGGACTGCGGCAGGGAGACCCCCTCTCGCCCATGCCGTTCGTGCTCGCCATGGAGGTACTCAACCACCTATTGCGCCGGGTCGAACAAAAGATGGTTTCCTCACCCCCTCGCCGCACCATTCCCCGGGCATAGGGTGAGCTTGTACGCGGATGATGTCGTTATGTTTGTCGTGCCGGACGAGAACAGCCTGGAGACCGTCATGGCGATCCTCTCCATCTTTGGTACGGCATCAGGCCTATTCTCCAACCTGGATAAGAGTGTTGCCACGCCTATGCACCGTGGAGGATGTGCACTTAGACCGTACATCGGATATTGGCGTGTCGGGTGCAGCAGCTCCCTTGCCGGTATTTGGGGATTCCATTGTCCATCGAAGACTGAGGCGCTCAGATGAACAATTTCTAATTGACATGGTGGCTGCCCGCATCCCCGGCCGGAAAGGGAACCTCCTCAATGCACCGGCGGGCAAAGATTGGCCAAGTCCACCCTATCGCCATCCCCATACATATTTCCATCGCCCTCGCCTCTCGCCATGGCGCCCGCGCCATCAACAAGCCGCGGTCGAAGCGCTCATTTGGGTGGGAGAGGATGCGGTCGCTGGTGGAAAATGCAAGGTGGCGTGGCCAATGGTTTGCGTGCCTAAATACCTTGGTGGCCTTGGGATTTCGACTGCGGAGAGTTGCATTGCGCACAAGGTGGGTCCGCATGACCGGGCCGGCCGGACGTCGCCCGCCACGACATCGAAGCCCCTTGCGCCGCCTTCGGCTGCCACTACAATCGTGCTGGGTAATGGAAACTCCACGTACTACGACGGATAGATGGATTCGGGGGACTGCATCGGTTCTATCGCCCAACGGTATTTGCGCCAGTTCGCCGACGCCGGGAGTCACGGTGGCGCAGGCATTGGATGGGGACGCTTGATCCGCTACATCATGGGGGCGATCTCCACACACCTCTTGGCCGAGTTTGACACCCTGTGTGATAGACTTGAGCAGTTCACCGATGATCACCGGACACTTTCCTATGGAAATTCTCACCTAACCAAGTATACTCGGCAGCCTCTGCCTATGGCGCAATGTTCCTTGGCTCATCCCCGATGATTGGAGCTAAGCAGCTTTGGAAGGTCGCGGCTCCTCCCAGGGTCCGCTTCTTCTTCTGGCTCGCCATGCATGGGAGGTGTTGGGATACCGATCGACGACACCGGGTCATGGCTCGCAGGGAGTCCAACCTCGCATTTTCTCGTGATCAAATGCCGGAGACGATCGACCACATCATCTTTGGGTTGCCCGCATGGCCAGGGAGGTATGGCAATTGTTATTTCCAGGATGCACCTGGATACTTTTGTGACAGTCAGGGAGGATGAGTTCATGGCCTGGTGGCTCCGTGTGCGCAAGCGTGTGCCCAAGGTGCTACGTAGGGGGTTCGACTCCCTTCTCTTCTTGGTGGGTTGGATGCTATGGAAAGAACGGAACGCTAGGACCTTTGAGGGTACAAAGCCAGCGGCGCCACTACGGCTTGCGGCCATGAAGGATGAGGCACAGCCTTGTGGTGCGCGGCCGGCAACAAAAGCGCCTTGCCGAAGCCGGTAGCTTGGGTGACCGCCGATTAAGCCATCTGTTGTAGCACAATTTGTCGCCATGTAATCCTTCTTGTGTATCCAAAGAGTTTGAGTAGGGCGGCATCGGTAACTTATGGTTACTTGTTCTTTAACACTTTGTTTGAACTTTCTTCCGCGCTAATGAAAACGCCAAGAACGGCGTGGTCTCAAAAAAAAAAAAAAAGAATTGAATAGACCCTTTTACTACTGTACTTTTGAGATCCCCACCTATATGTCCAAACATCATTTATGCTATCATTTTTTTTCAAGAGCATGCACTAGCATGTATTTCATTAAGCGTAAAGTAGAGTTTTTGGTTTTTAGTACACAAAGAGTAATCCAAAGATTACTTACAACCCACACACACTCAAGAGCTCGCCTTGCAGGTCGTAATTACGAATAACCAATTTGGCGACCGGTTCAGTTCACCCAAGGCGTCGGACCCGGACAAAGTCATTCTCCTCCAGCGCCCGGATGCTTGAGGTTCATCGCCATCGGGTCGACGATCCCCAAGCAACCTCTCGAAAGTTGTTGTGCCCGGCTTGAGACAACGACATGCGGAAGGCATGCTTGTACATCTACACCGCCTCGGCTCCAACCGAGTCGTCGGTGGCGGGGATGATTCCCGCCTTTGCATCGGCGGCGGCTCAAGCGCCGCTTGATGGCGTCGTCCCTCCCCGAGGTGCCGACGCGATCCTCGCGGCTCCACGCAATGACATCATGGGGCCGGGCGCCCTTGGCTTCCTAGATTGAGGCCCCTTTGATTAGCGGGACCGAATGGGGATGCAGAGCCGGGTCTTCAAGGTAGAAGTTGTCAATGGACACGCCGTGGACCGCGTCCGCAGTCCACCGCGACGACCCGTGCTCGAAAAGTAATGTCATCCGTCTCGGGCAAGGCGGCGGGCAGATGTCCGCCGCAATGGCAAGGATAACCGAGGGATCCACGTAGGGATCCACACCTTCGGCCCCTTGTGCCTCCACATCCGCCAAAGCCGAAGCTCGCCCATCGCTGGCGCCGTGATAGGCGCCCACCAACAATGTCCGGACCTTCGGGCGATGGAGCGCATGGGCGCCAGCATTGGAGCACCGGCCGCCACCCCCCGCAAGACAAGAGGCAGCGAGCTCAACGAGCATAGGGTCACCCCATACGGTGGCCCAAAGGTTCTCACACAGCCGCCAACTCGAGCTGGTCGTGGAGAAGAGGTGGTGGTGTCGCCGACACCGCTAGATCCTCCTCGACACCCCGCAAGGCCGGTGTGGGACGGCGCGCTGGCTCGCTCGCACGACCAATTGGCGCACGCTGGCAAGGCCAAGGATCGCCGCCGCGTCCACGGCCTCCCCGACGATCTCGGCTCCCAGAACGGTTGGGCGGCACACCTTGCCACCCCCCAGCGGACGCCCCCCACCGACTCCGGCGCTACAAGCGAAGAGCGCCCCATTTATGCTATCATTCCAGTTGCCATCTTGAATTAATTCGAGGCAATTAGCTAGTTTGCAGCTAGTTGTGAAAGAGGCATTGGGCTAAAAATTATTTCCATGTTGATGAAAAACCTCACCGAGCATTTAGGCTTTCTTGCAAAGGAGAAATAATGGGAGCATTTCCACATCAATTGTTGATGTACCCAAATATCGGATCAAAACATTACTGAATTTCCTTTTATTTTGTTCGCAAGAAGAGAAAAAAGCCTAAATTTACTAAAAAGCTTAAGGAAGTCTTTCCACCAGAAGGATCCAACAGGACATTAGACTGTGGGGGTAGTTTGAACATTAGAATAGAAGGTTGATTAGGTGAGATTGACCCAAGGAATGTCATCATGATTGTAAAATTTACTTGAGTTCGTCATCAACAGCGCATTGTTATGGCAATGAACATCAATGATGCCTAAGCCACCACCCTGGTGCTTTGGTTTGCAAGCTTCTTCCCAAGCCACAAAGACAGCTCCCTTTTCTGTTAATATCTCCTTTGCTCCACAAGCAATGCTTGCTATTGATATCAATAATATCAATTTGCTTGATGACTTGTGGCGGCAGCTTGACTACACATGCATATAAAGCTGACGAAAACCTCGAAGCTCATTAACTTACTCGTCTCGTGGCTAGCTCGGCTCGGCTTGGCTCGCTCGTTAGGATAACGAGACAAGCCGAAAGCCATGGTTTTAGCTCGTTAGCTATAACGAGCCAACTCGAACCAGCTCATGAGTCAAATGAGCTACACATTTAGAAAAAAAATAGCAAAATCTATATAAATTTTGTATTACTTTATGTCGTGCATTATATATGTCAGCACATATTAAGTTTTTCTTTCATTTTAAGTTGTCTAGATGTATTACTTTTTGTATTATTACTATTTTAAAACTTTAAATGGATATAAATATTATATTTTGTACATTTTTTACACTTGGCTCGCGAGCTTAACAAGCCAACTCGATCTTTTAACGAGCCAAGCTGTGCTAGACTTTTTTGGCTTAAGATAACAAGCCGAGCCGAAATGACTCGTTATCCAGCTTTGCATGTCCACGTGTAAAAAGTTGGTAAGGGTGAAAACAGAATTTAGAGTAGTTTGATAATCCCTAATAGACTCTTTTCCATCTTAGAGAGCAGTGGGATGAATTTACTCATGATGGGCTTGGTTGTGCCCAGAGGCAAGCCCAAGTGTGTGAAAGGCATCTGTCCAACCTAACAGCCAAAAGTATTGCAAGATGAGTTGCTTTCTCGAGTCAGATTTAGGGTACCTGGTCATTTACACATATACAGCATGTTTTGCTCAGCTAGAGAAGATATGCGACAATTACCTGAGCATTTTGTGAAAGCCAAATTTACACGAGAGACCCCCATCTTAGCAATAAAAGAACAGAAATAGAAGTCTCTATCCTGAATCTACTACTAGTAGTACGGATAAATAAAAGAACAGAAATATAAGTCTCTGCCCTGAATCTGGCTGGTAGGGGAAAAGGTTGCAACAGAATTGTATCGTCTGTGGAGATGCTGATGCTCCATCGCGTCAGTTGCCATGTCCCTGCAGCGGCGGTTGTCTTCTCCAACGCCGATGCCAAGAACGCGCGGTGGAGTTGGCTCCGGCGATCTCTGTACGCACTCATGCTTCTCTCCTTCTCATACTTCGCCTACCTCGCATTATTCTCCCGGAACAGCATCCACCACAGCCTCCTGCAACGCCCATTTTGCGAGCATCCTCCTGCACCCGCAGCAGCCGCCGAAGCCACCCGCTCACCGACTACTCTCGCCCACATCGTCTTCGTCATCGGCGCGTCCAAAACCACGTGGGCGAAGCGCGGGGTGTACACCGGGCTGTGGTGGCGACCGGGGGCGACGAGAGGTCACGTCTGGCTAGACGGGGAGCCCTCCGGCCCCTGGCAGCCATCATGGCCACCCTGCCGCGTGCTGCGGCCGAACGCGGCACGGTTCGGCAGGGAACACGCAGCAGCGGTGCGGATGGCGCAGGCGGTGGCCCAAGCCTACGAGGCCGCCGTGGCGGCCGCGGGGCTGGAGGAGGGCGGTGGCAGTGGCAGCGGTGAGCCGCGGTGGCTGGTCATGGGCGATGATGACACGGTGTTCTTCCCAGAGAACCTGGCGTCCGTGCTCGACAGGTACGACCACCGGGAGATGTACTACGTCGGGTCGAGCTCCGAGAGCGTGGGCCAGAACGTGGCGCACTCGTACGCCATGGCCTTTGGCGGCGGCGGGTACGCTATCAGCTTCCCGGCAGCCACGGCGCTCGCCGGGATCATGGACGGGTGCCTTGACCGCTACAACGAGCTGTACGGCAGCGACCACCGCGTCAGGCCTGCCTCGCCGAGCTCGGCGTGCCGCTGACAAGAGAACCCGGCTTCCATCAGGTAAATACGTACGTCGTTCACCTCGTTAGCGATACAACAGTTCACTTACACCCACAACCCACCGTGAACTCGGTTCACTACTGGTGTTGGCTGGGCCTGCGACGTAGGAGAATGAATCGGGCCCTTATTCATTCTTCATAATTTCATTCGGTCCTATTAATTTTTAGTTCAAAATTTATATAATTTTATTTATGGTCCAATCCTAATCTAGTCTGATTCTTAAATTTGCTAACTTAAATTAGACTGTGCTTTACCACCCCTACCAACGAGGGAGAAGTTTGTCACGACTCATGCCCAGAGACAAAGAGACGCAAACCTCTGGGCGTGTAGCAAAATCTCTGCGGTTGCGCGGTGTTAATGTCAGATATGTTTGTAAAAACGTGTCAGAGTGGTCTCTGCGTCTATGGAATTCTGGATCAAGGGTGCTGACAGATCATCGAGGTAGTGGAAAAAAGTTATCGTGGTACCACACATGTTCGTTCAGAATGGCTTTTCCGGCCGGTTGGTAGAAGCAGGACGCACAGTAAATGGAGCCGATCTGGATGATCCCAGAGAGGACGGACACGGACGATCGAAACGAATGGTTGCAGAACAGGCGCCGTCTATTCGTTCGTTCACTCACATTTTCTGTTGGTTGCGTTGCTATCGTCCCTACTACGTTGCAGCTGGACCTGAAAGGACACGTGTACGGCCTGCTCGCGGCGCACCCGGTGGCGCCGCTGGTGTCGCTGCACCACCTCGACCGGCTCAGCCCGATCTCGCCGAACTCGCTCAAGCGGCTGCACGCGGTCCAGTCCCTGGTCGGCGCGTCCCGGCGCGACCCGGCGCGCACGCTGCAGCAGTCCATCTGCTACTACCGCCCGCGGTCGACGCGGGGGCAGGGGCACCGTCGTCACCCTGTCCGTGTCCGTCTCCTGGGGCTACATGGTCCACCTCTACCCGTCCGCCGTGCCGCCGCACGAGCTGCAGACGCCGCTCCGTACGTTCCGCGCGTGGTCCGGGTCGCCGGCGGGGCCGTTCACGGTGAACACGCGCCCGGAGGCCGTGCCGATTGCCGAACGCTACCGAGCTGCCGTGCCACCGCCGGCCCGTCATGTTCTACCTGGACCGCGTCACTACGGAGGAGTCGTCGCCCTGGTTGGCGGGGCAGAGGCAGAACCAGACGCTGACGGAGTACGTGCCGGAGCTGGTGAGCAGCGACGCCTGCAACGGCACCGGCTTCGACGCGGTTGCCAAGGTGCAGACGATCCGAGTGCTCGCACTCAAGATGGATCCTGCCGTCTGGAAACGGGTACGTCTGCTCATGCAATGCACACATGTCAGAGCCAAGTTAAACTCCTGTGTTATTACGATCCATCAACTGTTTTGATAGTGTTCAGAAGCTAACCTTGTATTTTGTTTTTGTCTTGATCAACTGCCTTTTTGACCCGGGCTCCACGGAGGCAATGCTGCAAAGTGCAGAGCTCGAAGGGAGATGACTCTCTGGTTGTCAACATCTACGAATGTAAGCCTAATGAGGCAGCACAAATGCAGTAGCAAAATATTATAACAACCTCATACAAATACAACTGACTTTGTTTATTATTATATACTCCCTCCGGGATGGTATTTAGTGGCGGACCCAGCTTTTTGAGAATAGGGGTGCACCAAAACATTTTTATATACAAATCAAGAAATCATATTACAATTTGATACAACCATATTATAATTCGGTAAAAACCACATTAAATCTTAATATAAATTGTTCAAATGGAATACAAATACTTCAAAATATAGCAATACGAGAGACAATACTATTTGTTTATCCGCCGCTTCTGGATGACATGAATGTCTCCGTTGTATCATCTTCATTAATTTGGAATAGATTGTCAGCACTAATATTTAAATGCAAAACTAATGAACTCACGAACTTCGAGATGCCAAGATCACCTTCAACTAAAACGTGGTCGCCGATCGCCTTCTTGGTGCTGTGATGCTAATGGTGATGGCGTCGTCTGTCGTGCGCGCGCAATGGCGACGTCCGCGAAAGTGCGATCCAACTAGAAAAACAACGGCAATTAGCGCCACTTTTCTACATAATCACATCATCACAGTTTGAAACAAATCAGGTTTAAGACAGGAAAAAGAAACTCACGATCACAAATTGCCGAATTCAAAAAATCCGAATTGCCGACCATGATTAGCAAATCATGTCGCCCGCCGCCGCCAGTCCCCCGCCAAACCCTATCGGCTCTCGCAACTTCGCGCCCAGCGGGCTACGGATGCGGCGAGATACGGACCGAGTCTACGCGGGTGGGCTAGGCCTCCGCGCCGATCGTCCACCGGAGTCCGTGATGCGTGGTGATCGGCCCCGACCTATCGCGCGCCGCGCTGAGGCGATAGTCCTGCGAGGCAGAGCGTTCAAGAATTGTGAAAATTAGTCGCCGCCACTTACGCTGGCTAGCTACGCCGTTGGGGTCTGCATATGCGGGGGCCATAGGGGTCGGTAGACCCCCGGACCCCCTTGTGGGAAGGGTTAAATTTACTAGTTGAAGAGGTGAGAGAAGTGTACGTTATCAACAATCAGGTGTGCTGGGATCAATTTGACTTTACCTTTGATAAGCTACTTGGGGCTACCAATTTGTCTGGGTAGGTTAGAGTTGGTCCATCTTCAGAAGTTCGTTGATAACTCCCCGTAACCGGTATTTGTCATGCAGCGAAGGTGGACCCAAATTTTTGAGAATAGGGAGTGCACCAAAAAAAAAAAATTATATAAAAATCGATAAATCATATTATATTTCGATACAACCATATTATAATTCGTAAAACAAAATTAAATCTTAATATAAACTGTTCAAATGGAATACAAATACTTCAAAAATATAGCAATATGAGAGACTTACAATACTACTTGTTTATCCGACGCTTCCCCCTGGATGACAAGAATGTCTCCATTATATCATCTTCATTAATTTGGAATAGATTGTCAGCACTAATATTTAAATGCAAAACTAATGAACTCACGAACCCGAGATGCCGGGATCACCTTCAACTAACACGTGGGCCGCCGATCAGCTTCTTGGTGCTGCGATGCTAAAGGTGATGGCGGCGCCCACGCGCCGCGATGGCGACGTCCGAAGTGCGATCCAACTAGAAAACAATACGGCAATTAGCGCCACTTTCTACATAATCATGTCATCACAATTTGAACAAATCAGGTTTAAGACAGGAAAGAAACTCACGATCACGAATTGCCGAATTCAAAAATCCGAATTGCCGATCATGATTAGCAAATCACGCTTTGCCATCGCCGCCAGTCCCTGCCAAACCCTATCGGCTCGCAACTCGCGTGCCAGCCCGACCCACGATGTGGACGAGATACGGCCCCGAGTCTACGCAGGTGGGCTAGGCCTCCGCGATCGCCACCGAGTCCGTGATGGACGCGGTGATCGCCCCGACCGACCTATCGCGCACGCTGAGGCGGTAGTCCTGCGAGGCGAGCATTCAAGAATCGCGAAAATTAGTCGCCGCCACTTTACGCCGCTAGCTACGCCGTTGGGGTCTGATAGATATGCGGGCCATAAGGGGGTCGGTGGACCCCCTAACCCTTTTATGGGTCCGCCCTTGATGGTATTAGAAGTCGTTTAGGACAAATGACACGGTCTTTAAAACACAACTTTGACCTCTTATTATTATAAAAATATTTATTGAGATGATATATGTATACTTTTATCAAAGTATTTTTAAGACAAATCTACTCATATAATTTTTACATTTACAAACTCAACAACTGTCATGACCTAGGAAATAGGGCCCGTATGACAGCCCCACGGAGCACTCGAAAGCCCTACGCCCCCCCGCCGCCATCTCCTCCCTTCCGCTGATTCTTTGGCAATTAATTTGGGAATAAAGGAGGAAAATATCTAGGATTATCTTTAGGTGTTTTGGTGTGCCGGGGGATATCTCATCTATAAGGGAGACCCTTATTAGGAAATAAATAAATAGGATATGCTTGTAAAAGGTATTCCAATCTATAAGGAAACCTTTAGAGAGATTGCTTGAGATACAAGTCCCACTAGCCGGGCTATAAAAGTAAAGGGGTCTCAGAATCTTCGGGGGTAACAAGCAAATAAAGAAATTTTATCCCAATCTCTTCTTCCTCCTCTCCCACGCTACAGCGCCCACTTACTGCGGCCTGCCGCCCCCGCCGCCGCGCCCAGCGCCTCTTCGGCGGGTGCTGGCCCCGCCACGCCGCCGCCACAACATCCACCGGCCCACCACCACCTCCCTCTACGCCTTCCTCTCCTCCTAATTCCCCAATTCACGTGTCGGTTCCTAACCAATCTAGTCGGGTTCGGCGACAACCGGTATCCGAAACCACTACGATCCACCCACCACCATGGATAGCGAGTCGAAGAAGCTGGCAAGAAATTGGGGAGCGGTTAAGCCACAAATTACGTAAGGATGGACACCGAGAATCAAATTGCTATTCTCTCGGCAACGATCCGGGCGGCGATCAAAGCGCCCGTCAACAACCCGGAAGCCGATCTTTGAGATGAAGACGCTGTTGGAAACAACAGCCCCGCGACTTTATCAAGAAGCGGGCCGATGGCAAGCGTAACCGGATGATCAAAGTCACCGCGACCGATCTCGAGAACCTGATGAAGGGCTACCTCGGGCCGCCCGTGCCCTCGTGCAGGGAGGCCACCGACTGGGCGCATGTGCCGCCCACCCCCTCCTCCGCGGACACCTTCGGTCTCGCTCGCCTTTTGCACAAGCTGTCGCCTCCCGATGGCAAGGGAGGATCCTCTCCCATGGATCAACGGCCGCGAGCAATTCTTCGTGGGACAAGGTGCGTCGCCAAATGTAACAAGTCCGGTATGCTTCCTATCATCTCACAAAGGGAGCAGCAATGGTATGAGGCCGCCCCGGAGAAATCGATGGCGTATGGCAGGCGCCGCTCGCATGGCCAACGAACGCCGACCCTAGGCGAACGGGCGGAATCTCACGGGTGGAAATGGCATCGCCGAGGAAGACGGTAATCGTCGGGCGAGTACACGGAAAGCGCTCGGCGCCGCGGGCACGCGGGCCACCTCGACGACAAGCAGGGTGAACATCTACATAGTAGTTTGGGAGGACCGCCTCAAGACCGGACGTCGATTCTGCGTAATCCCAAGGACATGGGAGGCTGCCATGTCTTTCTCCGCTATGCGTCGAACGCGACGCCGCCGCCCTCACAACAATCGCGCCGGCCGCGGTGGTGAAGGCCGTGCGCCCGCGCGTCGTGCCCGGCGGCCGCCCCCTAGGCGCCACTCGGCGGCGGCCAAGACCGGCAAACGCGGCCGTTCAGCGGCCGACACCGAGGAGATGACGGAGCGACCTTAAGGCTAGACTCGCCCAATCGCGGCCGGCCGCGTTTACCGCGGGTCACGTGCAAGCACCTCGCCGACATCCGCGGTCCTCAACGACTACATCGACGACTCGACAAGCGTCTCACCGGGCGGACGCCAAGGAGGAGCCGGCCGACCAAGGTCCTCTTCGGGGACCTCGACTCCCCGGGCGTGGTGCTCATTCTCTATACCTCGTCGGTATGATCTCAGACAGACGCCAACATCATCGTCGACTCGGGAGCAACACACAACTACATCGACCCCCGCGTGGTGACCACACGGCGCTTCTCGGACTCCGCCGGTGCGTGCTGATCACCACACCGGCGCCACCTCGACATGCGGGCGCCACCACCTTCGAGGTGCCACTACGCCGGCGCTAGCTCCTTCCGACATCGGCGCCTCGTCATGCCATTGGGCAACGGCGCCGGCGTCATCCCCTGGCATGCCTTGGCGGCAAGCTTGGGACGAAAGGACGTGGGACTTCGCGACACGCCGAGCTGCGGTCATAAACCGCGACGGCCGCCCGAACACGCTCACGCGTCGGCTCCACCTCTTCTTCAGCTGAGGCGCCCCCGCCCCTGGCCTTTTGCTCATGTCGGCATCTTCGCCGGCGTGACACTTCCCTTCTCGACTTGGGAAGCGTTCGAAGTACGCGATCGGCGACCTCACGCCGACACGCTCCACGGGCGTCTTCGCCCAACTCCGCGCAGTAGCGGAGGACCGGCACCTCACGCCCGGGATCGCCCTTGACGTCACCACGAGGCGACGCCGCACCGGCGCATGGACACTCGAGGGGCTTCCTTCTCTTTCGATGACCGCTTCCACCTTCCCGGCTTCCTCTCCACTACTTCCGACCTGCCGGAGGCCTTGCCGAGGTGGAGTTCGCGGGACGAACCTCCTCGCCTGGGAGCTCACAACGAGAGCCAACTACATTTTGCGACGACCGCCATCCTGTTGGGCGGCATGGCCGCTGGCCACCACATCGGTCCTGGCCAGTGGTCATCTTCCCCGACCATGGATGGCCTCTTCCTCACCGTCGACAACGTCCACATCGGGCCTACGATCTGCGAGAGAGGGCACCCACCTTTTTAAGCCCTCTCGTTGGCGTGCACGTCGTCTCCTTCATGTGCGGCGATGTTGAACTTGGTCGCTACTCCCTCCTACTCGCCCCATCACCATCCGCGGCGTCTCCTCCCGCTCTGCCAGCGGCTCCACCGTGGCGCGCTTGTTCCTCGAGAGCCCACCAGCGCGACATGGTGCATCAGCACCTTGAGTTGGGCGTTCAAAGGAGCTCCCGCTGCGGCCCGTCGACGCACGGCATCGGCCAGGGGCGTCTTTGCCCACCCGTACATCTACCACGGCTACACGGCAACCTTCACTACCCTCGGAGTTTGCTCTCAAGCGAACCGGGGAGAACATGATCCCCGGGAACCCGGTGCATGGTCGGGCAGATGCTGGGGTTGAGCTCATCATGGGATACCGATCTCCACCCCCGTGTGTGACCGAATGGACTTTCATCCAGCCGGGGACGCGCCGGTCGGAGAAGGGGGAGATGTCATGACCCCCGGAAATAGGGCCCAAGGACGAGGCCCGACGCCCATTTGAGCACGAACGCCGCCCCACACTTCCTGCCAGGCTACCCCCTGCCGTCTCCTCCCTTCCGCGGATTCTTCGGCAATTAATTCGGGAATAAAGGAGGAAAATATCTAGGATTATCTTTAGGTGTTTTGGTGTGCAAGGGGATATCTCATCTATAAGGGAGACCCTTATTGGGAAATAAATAAATAGGATATGGTTGTAAAAGGTATTCTAATCTATAAGGAAACCTTTAGAGAGATTGCTTGAGATACAAGTCCCACTAGCCGGGCTATAAAAGTAAGAGGGTCTCATGAATCTTTCGGGTAACAAGCAAATAAAGAAATTTTATCCCAATCTCTTCTTCCTCCTCTCCCACGCGCGCCCCCACCCCTGCGACCGCCGCCGCCGGGCGCCTTCGCGCCCCCCTCAGGCCACGGCGCTCCGCCCAGCGCCGGCCGCCCGTCCGCCACCACCTCCCTCTCGCCTGCTCTCCTCCCAATTCCCCAATTCACATGTCGTTCAAAATTAATCTAGTTGGGTTCGACAACAACTTAAAAGTTATTGATGATTTATATTCCCCGATGTTTGACCCAAACCTTGTTCAAAACGACTTCTAATACCATCCCGTAGGGAGTATGTTACTTGTGCGGACATGCGGTGCTAACAGGAAGCGTTTTGTCTTTGGTCGGCACATGGTTGTGTGTGAATAAAGACTGATTTAGATATAAATTAGACTTCCCTAATCACTACTGTGAAAAATGAGATAATTAAAACTACTCTCTCCGTTCTACTAAAATATTAGATGTTTTGGGGGTGTTTGGATTCCTTGCTCGAACTCCCATCTCGGCTAGAAACTAAACAGACGTGCGTTTGTTTCCTTTGTCTTGCCTGCCTCGTTTCTTTATAAAGCAAAATTAGCTCAAACGTGAATCCCGCCATGTGCTAGACTTTAGCATTAAAAGATAAAAGTTTTTTTTTTTTTTTTCTTTCGGTGCTAGAATTTTTAGCGCGTATTGTAGGCTTCAGAACACTTTTAGTATTCCTTTTAGCGCTCCTTTTTAGCTAAACTTTAGCACTTTACCTTTTAGCATTTTTGTTTAGCATTGTGATCCAAATAGGCCTTATTATCTTTTACGTCCTGCGTTAAATTTCTCTACACCAAACAGATCCATAGTGGTGTTAGTATAAAACAAACTAGCAAATGTGATACATACAGAAAACAGCTGCAGCCTCACATACCCATACTCACGTCGCTAAAATTCAGACACACAGGATTTTCTGATTTTTTGAAATTGCACATAGCCAGTACTACTTTAGTCTAGCATTTGCACTGGCGAAATGATGATCGCCTTCATTGCATTCTTCTACTGGTGATGATTGCGGCTTACACACATGTGACTAGTTTGTCAATCATCAATAGGCAGCAGACGAACGGCAATCAAGAGAAAAAAACGGGGAGCAAGAAGAATCGAACTTGTCTCTCGTGTAAGAGACAGCCTAGCTGGGGAATGACGATATGGGCGAAACGGAGCACTATATCTGTATAAGAGCAAATCGTTTCCAAAACACATTTTCCATCGAGTGATGGATGTAACTAGGCAATAGTACATATACTAGTACTTTTTAATGGAGGAATCTTTATTCCAAGATTAGACACTATACCTGCTGTCAGTATATATCACTGTTCTATCTTCTCTTGACAATATGTTGTGGAGTCACCGTTCTTCATTTTTTTTTTAGATAAAAGGGTTTCCCCCGCTTTTGCATTACCAAAAGCAACCAAGTTTACAGCATAGCGTATAGGCGCGCCCGCCAAAGTAACAGTCTTAAGACTAGCTCAAAAGTTTAAAGTCATGGCAACAAACTAATCAAACTGGCTACGCTGATCTGAAGTGGCCGAGACCGAGTGGTTTTGTCACCGTTCTTCATTCACTTGACGATATGATATGGAGTGTTATTTTTTTAGGTAAAATGTGAGTGTTATTAACCAACGGGTAAGTGGATATGGCAATGGCATATTCTAATTCATGTTGAGATTTTAATTTGACATTAAGAACGCGTTCCTAGGGATCCAATTTCTTCAAGAACCGTTTTAGACCCAGATTCTCTCTAAAAATAACTGCTAAAGTGAAATGACTTGGCAATAATCAGTGAAATTGTTTGACTATTTATATGGTCCTTTTTAAAATGAACTAGAATCACTGGAAACACCTATTTTTAGGTGATTTTCATCCCTAGTTGAAAACAGATAAACACACATCTTGGTCTTTCATGGGCAGTCGCTCAAAACATGTTTGGCAACTAAAAACGTATCAAACGATTATCAAGCCAAATGGCACAAAGAGGGAACATTTTTGGAAGAATCGCCTAGTAAAACTAAATCTCGGTTTTTATGTTTTGTCGAGAGACCTTTATTTCCTTGTTTCATTGGTATTGAGAGTGGCGGATGTTGTATCCAGCAAAACTGGATTTGTTTTGAACTCGTAATAATTGGTCCTTCATTCTATCTACGGATAGATGAAGCCGGATTTTATCCTTTATCTAAAAAAAAAAAAACTAGTTTAGAGAAACATCTAGAATCTAGTTTCTCTTATAATTGTAATTCCACGAGCTAGCCAAATGGCTCCGAAACATTTCTGGTGGTATCGTGTTTGGCAACAAAAATGTATCAGACGATTATCAAGCCAAATGGCACAAAGAGGGAACATTTAGGAAGAATCGCCTAAAACTAAATCTCGTTTTTTACTAGTTTAGAGAAACATCTAGAATCTAGTAATTGTAATAATTCCACGAGTTAGCCAAATGGTGATCCTACACGTGTGGAATTTATAGTTTTTTTAAGGTTTATTGTTTCTCATCAATGGATGTGGAGTAGTTTAGTTTACTTTTTGTAATGAGAGGATGTAACTTGCTTTAGTATTAATAGATTTTTTCCTTATCGCAAAAAGAATCCAGCGAGCTAGCCACATGCCACGAAATGATCCTAATTCAGCTTAAAAGCTTTTTTATGAAACAAAAAAGATCAGAAACACTTTGGGACAGGGAGCCGGTGGGTGCATCAATTTGTTCAAAGTGGAAATCGATAGCGCCACATGCTGTATCTCAGGCCTCTGCCCTGGGGCAAATCTTCCCAACCAAGTACATACCACCTTGTCGACATGCCGACATGTTCTCTTTGCTTAAAGTACGTCACTAGTACATCCAAGTTTGCTCAACAGATGATGTAGGCACATTTGAACTTGCCGCTCTACCACCACCCGATCGACTATGTTGAGTTGTTGACTGGTGACTCGTCCATGTGCTCGCCACCTAGCTGAAGGCCCGGAACACTCCGAGAAAGTATAGACAGCGACGGCGCCGGAGGCGTTCGTTCCCCATGCCTCCACACGGACGCTGGCTGGAAGCAAGCCGCAACCGGCGTGAGGGC